>CM077822.1:36735693-36977870 GCA_039720395.1 Liquidambar formosana | reverse complement strand
GGAGTCTTTGGACTAACATGGCAATACACTTTTTCTCCATTTACTTTAGGACAAAATGCTTATCATTCTCTCTCTAAGTTTAAAATTTTGTGCCACATTAATATGAACTGGAGATCTCAAATATTGATCATATTCCAAATTGAAGATGTATTATTTGGCTGGCCTTTATTCTAAAAGGCTCATCATATTGATTTTTTTTTTCTTTTGGGAAATTCAACTATTTTCAATTGCATGTGAAATACGAACAAATTTGGAATCGTCGTCATTTCCGTATAATTTAGTAGCTAAAATTTTGAAAGTATTTCATAGGGGTAGTAACATTTCTAGCCCTCCTCACTGGATACCCTCAAAGGCCCAAAATTTTATTTTTCTTGGGTACTTACTTCTCCCTCGTATCCTCAACTCTATATCTTCCCCTGTTGACTCCATTTGCTTTGTTTGCTTGGTATAAAATTTTCTTCTCTTGATATTGTAAATAAATTTTTGGAAAAATTACATTGACCTTCCCTATGATTTAGTAAAACTACAATAATCTCCCCTCACATTTAAAAAAACACAGTGACCTCCCTTTTAGTTTTTGGTTTATTGACATTCACCACCAGTTTGTTAGACTACCGTGAGAAATTAAACGGAATTTGCTCGTCATATTGAAATTTTATCAAAATGCCTTTTTTACCCCTATATCCATGATTCACGACTATTCAAAGTTCATCTTGGGAGTTCAATCAATCCAATAATTCTTCTTCTTGAGATGGAGACAATAACCCAACAACTAACGAATGGTAGGAAAAAATATAACATCACAACAAAAATGAAAAAAAAAAAAAAGTGTAAATATCCAAAAACTGGTTCGTCTTCTTCGGCGGATCTTGTCGGCTACACACAAACCCATTCACCCCATCGCCACTGTTGAAACCCCCACAAAACCCATTCGTCCCATCACCATCAGAACAAAAAGTAAAAAAGAAACAAATCTGATTCGCTGGCCACACAAACCCACCCCCTTCAATTAACCTCCATCTTCACTCAAACCTTAACTCCATCTACAAACACCGATTAGAACACGATAATTAAGCTACACCTCCAAGCACTGAAAACTTTGAGAGGATCCATGAGAATAAAGAATCAGCCCACTAACAATACTTGAATGAGCAGCAACTAGAAAAAGAGGAGGCAGTGGTTTAATGGAGATGGGTTTATGTGTTTGAGGGAGGAGTTACTCAAGCTTTGGGGTGAGGATGTTGCAAGAATGGCGGTGACGGTTTTCAGGTTTTAGGAAAGTACAAATGTTGTTAAGGTGGTGGCATGGCGTGAGGTCGTCTAAAGGTTGATGAAGAAGATGGAGATTGTTGGTACTTGAATCAGATCTAGAGATGGCAATTTCGCCCCGGCCCATCGATGCCCCGCCTCGCCCCTCCTCTATGGGGACGGTTTTTTTTTAATTTTTTCGGTTCTCGGTTCGGGTATGGGGATTTTTTTTTAAATTTCATTGGGTTCGGTTCGGTTTTGGTATTTACTAAACCCTGAATCGTGAACCGAACCGCCCCGCCCCGTATGTTATTTTACCATGTTACCCTTATATATATATAGATATATATATATCCTAAGTTTCTATCATTTTCCCCCAAACCAAACCCTAGCCGCACACATCTCTCCCGTCTCCACTCTCCTGCTCTCAGGTTCCGTCTCCCTCCCTCGTCGGCGTCGCTGCTCCTTCCGTCACACCTCTGCTCCTTCCGTCACACCAACAGTCCGACACCGCTGCTCCTTCCGTGACACACCTCTGCTCGCCTGCTCCCTCAGGCCCTCTCGACTCTCTGCCTCTCTCCCTCCCTCACCTCGCCTCACCGTTGCCATTTTACTTCACATCTTAAATCTCAACGGCAGCCATTATCATTCACATCTTCAAAGCTTAAGGGCTAAAACCTCAACAGTCAACTATCAAGCCTTCACATCCCCATCTCAGGTAAGTTTCATCTTTTCGTATTCTTCTTCAGTTCTTCCTCTTCCTCCCTTTCTTTTTTTTTTTTTTTTTTTTTTTTTTTTTTTTTTTCAAAGGATATTCATTCACACAGATTTGATGGTGGAAACACCAGTCAGATCTCAAAAAAAATTTCGTCCTTCTACAGTTTTTTTTTTTTTTTTTTTTTGGTAGATATGAGGCAAAAGAAGCTCTTTTGACATTTTTTTTTTTTGCTTTCTCATTTTGTGGGTTTGTATCACCCTTCCGCATTTACAAATTTGAAGGCAAACAGAGCTTCCATTTGCAGATTCATAGAAGGAGCGGGGTGGGGCAGGGCAAATGCGGGCCTTTAAATTTGTAACAGGAGCGGGGATGGTTTTGTACAATGCATACCCATCGGGGCTCGGGGCGGGGATGGGAAGGTGTTTTCTTGGTCCGGTTCGGGGATGGGATAGTGCAAACCCGACCCCGACCCGCCCCATTGCCATCCCTAATCAGATCTGGTTGCAGGGAAAGGAAATGGAGTAGGGGTAAAAAGGTCATTTTCATACTCAAATTTGACAGCATCCCATGGCAAATTAATGGAAAGGAGGTAAGTATCAATAAACTAAAACCTGAAGGGTGGTTAGTGTATTTTTAAAAAAATGAGGAGGTCTTTGTTGTTTCACCAAATCTTAGGGGAGATCAATATAATTTTTTCTAAATTTTCATTGGACACATCTTTTGCTCTACCCATGGTGGCATTTCGATTTCCTTCTGCATCTGCATGTTTACCAAATATCAAATTAATGAGAGATTTTTAGTAGTGTGTGTAAATAACTAAATACATTGCAACATTAAATTTTTTAGCCCTATGAGGACGTAGGGCTGGGCTGGACAAACACAAAGTCTTCTTCAAAGGGTAGGCTTGGCCCAGTTCATGCCCACCCTCAAAACCCATATTGAATGGTTGTTTTTTATTGGGTAAGAGATAAGAACTTTAACTACTTTTACACAATTGCCTAAGTTGGAAGACATGCTTATCAAGACTTAAATAATCTGTCACGTATACAATAAAAACAGATATTGTGTTAAGTATCATCCTAAAAGCCTAAATTGATAGATAGAGGGACTAAACAGGTATACGAAAACATATTTAATTTGATATTTAATCGATGTGAGATGTAAAACTTCCCATGCATGCCAACACATACTACATTAAAAGGATGGAGAGAAAGAGAGAAGGGCTTGGGGGGGGGGGGGCGGTAGTGTGGGTTTTTATATTTTTTTATAGGTGCTTTACCCTTCGCATAAAGCCTTGTATGGGTGATCATGTAACAATAAAATCAAGTTATCACATGAACAAAAGAGATGCAGATGTATCATCTAATGAGTTCTATTCAATGAATGATTATATGCCATTTAAAAATATTCTTAGAGAACCTTTTGCCAAACAATAGTCCCCCCCTACGCCCTGCCCTGCCCTGCCCCCTTATCCCAACCCCACCACCCTTCTCTTGTCCACTTCCACAAAACGATAGAACGAGTGAACTAGCCACCATAGCCTTTGACTCGATATTTAATCGATGTGGGATGTAAAACTTCCCATGCATGACATCTACTACATTAAAAGGATGGAGAGAAAGAGAGAGGGGTTGGGGGGGGGGGGGAAGGGTAGGGTGGGTTTTTATATTTTTTATAGGTGCTTTACTCTTCGCATAAAGCCTTGTATGGGTCATCATGTAACAATAAAATCATGTTATCACAAGAACAAAAGAGATGTAGATGTATCATCTAATGAGTTCTATTCAATGAATGATTATATGCCATTTAAAAATATTCTTAAAGAACCTTTTGCCAAACAATGGTCCCCCCCACGCCCCCCCACCCTCCCCCACCACCCATCTCCTGTCTACTTCCACAAAACGATAGAACGAGTGAACTAGTCATCATAGCCCCTGGCTCGATATTTAATCGTTATGGAATGTAAAACTTCCTATGCATTACACCTGCTACATTAAAAGGATGGAGAGAAAGAGAGAGGGGGTTGGGGGGGTAGGGTGGGTTTTTACATTTTTTATAGGTACTTTACCCTTCGCACAAAGCCTTGTATGGGTCATCATGTAACAATTAAATCATGTTATCACAAGAACAAAAGAGATGCAGATATATCATCTAATGAGTTCTATTCAATGAATGATTATATGCCATTTAAAAAAATTCTTAGAGAACCTTTTGCTAAACAATTGTCCCATCGATCCCCCCCTGCGTACGTGCGCGGGTGTAGCCCCCTTATCCCCACCCTACCGCCCTTCTCTTGTCCACTTCCACAAAATGATAGAATGAGTGAATTAGTCACCATAGCCTCTGGCCAATTATCTTGCTCACCCTTTTTTTCTTTTATTGAATCTTTTGTACCACTATTTTTAGAATCAGACCAGCCCAGCCAATAAAATCGGTGAACCAATCACCAAGTCCCTTGGCCAGTCCCTCTCTCTTTTCTTCTCTTATAGAATCTTTTTGAACAATATTAGTAGAACTAAACCGCCTAGCCGGTTGAACCTGTTAACCAATCACCTTGGCATTGGGGCAATTCTCTCACCCCCACTCCTGATGTGTTTTTTTTTTTAATTTTATTTTAAACTAGCAATATTATTAGAATTGGACCAACTCAAGTTTAACTAGTGGACCAATCACCCAATCTCTTGGCCAATTCGGCTATATCTTAGGATCAATTGCATATATAAAATAATATTAATTGAAAATGCGTTTTAGGACACTCAAATCATATATTTCTTACGCCAAAAGACTATTTTAGGTCTTAATCGCTAATCCATCAAGTTTGTACTTGTTATATGCATTTTTTCTTTCATTTTTCCCGTGGACTTGGTCGCTATATACTCACTATTTACGTTATTTAATATCTCCTAGAATTTCAAATACCTATAATGACCTCAAATACATTTAAAAATAATACATATATATTATTATTGGACGGTCTGTCCTCAATTACCTATTTAGCCCAATAAAAAGGAGAAATTTTAGATTGATCGGCCTATGAGATAATAGTTACAATTAGTAGTCATTGTTAGTTAAGTTGGTACTTATTTACTAGGAAGTTAGTAGCAATTTGCAATTATTTTTCTATAGGCCGATCAATCTAAAATTTCCTTGAATAAAATTGGAAAAATTATATTCACCAAAGTGTAATTTTGCTCTGACTCTACTGTGGTTTATAAAATGCATAGTTATTAAACCCAGACCAGTAAACCCAGACCAGATTGAGCGGTTCGACCGGTAAACCGGACCCCGGCCAATTCGGTTTTGTTACTGGATTGGAATTACAATCAGATTAGAATGAATCGGATTAAACCACCTTAAACTGGTAGTTTTTTTCATAAACCGGTGTAAACCGGTCTTGTTGGACTGGTTTAGTACTTGTGTAGTGTGCATAAATTGTTTATAAAAATCATTTTTTTTTTGCTTCCGTTGGGACTCAAAACAAGGAAATTAAAGTTAAAAAAAGAGCCTTAACCAGTAAACCACGTATGTTGTTATGAAATAATTCACAAAACGTATTATTTAATATCTAAACATTACATTTGATGTTTTACCATTTATTTTTATTTTTTATTATGTTTTTAATTATAAGATCGACTGAATCATTAATTCGACGGTTGAATTAATGACCCGACTTGTAAATCGCGTTAATGTCCAATCTGAATTTAATAATTATGAAAAAACTCATATATATATATATATATATATATATATATTATTATTTTTTTTTTTTATCTCCAAGAAAATTCCAGAAGTCTTCCCGTGAGGAATCTCGGAGGAACCGATGAAACCATTTACCAACCTACAACATACTGCGAAACTGGGTAGGAAAAACCAAATCATGTACGGAAAGTGGAGTCTATGAGTATTGTCTATTTGTGTTGACCCCACACTAGTACAACTCTCTACAATCCCACCAGTTCCACTAGAGTGAGTTGAGCTATGAAGGAAGACTTTGGAATACTTAAGGGTTAAGTCTCCTTTATATTCTTTTCTTTTCTTTTTAGCTTTTTTTCTTGGGTGGGATGGGTAAAAACGCAAAATGATTCCTCTCTACTCTGTAGGGACTCTTTATTAAATGGGCACCTAGCTTTGCAAATCTGTCACTCACTTGCAATTCAAATTAGAAAGAGAAAGAGAGAGAGTATCGGATATCAATGGGGGGAAGCCAAGTAGATCATATCAAAGTGGTAGACAGAGTTTTGGAGCTGCTTAAAGAAGCATTTGTTTGGGTCAAATCCCGAGTTGAAGCATTCTTTAAGCTTCTGTGGAACAACCTCAGCGCAGCTCTTCTGGGTGTCAAGTCAATTGTGACGATCTGCTGTCAAAAGCTGAAGCAAGTTCTTGCCGGTACCAACGATCTGATCGACGGGGGACTTCAAAAACTGTCGGAAGCAGATGCAGTAGTCGAAAAGGAGAAACCGAAGGCCCCACATGAAGAGGATCCGGAGGGTTCATTCGTCGATGAGCTGAAGAAGCTGCTTGCAAGTATGATGAAATTTGTGGGTTTCTTGAACGAAAATGGAGATCCTGGATGGAGGCCTAAAGTAGAGAATCTGAAAGGGTATCTTTATGTGGTGGACGGGTTCATTGAGCTGCAGTCGCAGATCTACCGGAAACAAGTTGTGACAGTTATAGTTAACCTTCTTCATGGGTATCGGATTTACAAGAGTGACGGTACTAAGCAGCCGGCCGGTGCTCTCATGCGACCACAACACCAACATAATAAAGCTGCATATGCCATAGCCAATGTAATGAGTTCAGTCACTTCATTGGTTCAGGTGGCGTCGGCCAGTTTACCGGTTTCCATCACCGTAGTAAGGGAGTAGCTTTTTTCTCTGTGATTTTTTTTTTCTTGCGTGTTTTACCTTTATGTAATTGACATCTTCGTTGGGGGTCAAATTTTGATCCTAAATGGGATTTTATGAGTGTAATTTTGTTATGTTTTATTGGTGTGTTAATATGACTTTTTTTGGTTAACTGTGTGTTAATGACTCCTATTTGTTTTTGAACTATCTCTACTATCCTCTTTGGTGTTGCTTTATTGGCGTGGTTTGTATTTATAATTGCTGAGAATGTTGGTACTCTGATACATTTCAAATTGATTGCTCAATTTGGACACAAAAAATTGCACTTGAAACTTTTTTTATTTTTGGATAATATTGGATTCCAAATTCAAATCCCTGAACAGACACAAAGGTGAGACACTGAGACCTAATTAACATTATCCTTCCTTCCTTCCTTCCTTCCTTCCTCTTTATTTATCTATTTATTTTTATTTTTATTTTTATTTATTTATTTATCAAATTTTAGAAAATGGTCGAGGAGATATTCGGTTATTTTATTTTTCAGAGATTTGGGTTTTTGTTTTTTGAAAGCCATTTTAATATTTTCTACTAGTAATTAGGTTAAAGATTGGGTTAAATTCAGGTTTAATTGCAAAACGCTGAAAATGAAAAATTAGAACTTGCCAGCAGAATATTAACTTTAAAAAGTAAACGTGAAAAGTTGTTGGGTCCGATGAAGTGGCCCCGTCTATATTCCATCTTATGGAGCTCTTTTCCATCAAATACATCATGGAATCAATGCTTCGCTCAATTAGCTTCAACTTCAAGGGACAAAATACTGGTGCTTGAGACTTTCCCGATTGTGCCTTAAGAAGTGAATGGTCTCACTTTTCACACCCTCTTGGATTCTGGGGTCAGCTGGTCATTAACTAATGTGGATTAATGAGCAATGACTTTATTCGTGTATAGAAGATTATTCAGGCTGAATGTCAGGATATTTTACTCGTAAAAGAAAAATAGAACAGAAAAAAAGAAAAATAGAACAGAAGATTCGTTTAGACATGTTTCAATGGTTCTTGTGAATGAAATCACTGCATTTTGCACCGTGTTTAAACTCTGCAATCCAAAAACTTAACCACATATGTTAAGTCATCAAAGTCTAAATATCCACTAAATTTGTGTGTATTTTGAGCCAAAGCGACCAAGTTTAATTTATTATGTGGAAGTGCATTTCCTAACAACATAATATGTGAAAAGGATTTATTCTTTTTGTCAATTATAATCTTGCCCTTGATACATCAATCAATGGGTAAATAAACTTGTATGTTTAATATTTTTCAAACATAATATTTAAGATTATTATTTTAATTATTTTCACAGCCGTTATATAGTTTTTAAAGTTGCTTTGTTTCTAACACCATTCGATCAACTCTAGGGAAAATTATTTAAGTAAACAAAAAATTTAAAAAGAAAAAAAAAAAACATTTGAATCCTAAGTGGAAAAAAAAAAAAAAACAAAGGGCTTCCAATAGTCATGTAGTCTGGTCTGCTGGTCACACTTCCTCTATTGTGTAGGAAGGTTTGGAATTCAAGTCTATTCATATAGTAAATTTGTTATGCTAGGCTGGAAAAAAGGCATGGTGCCGTGTGATTTCAAGTGTTCACCTAAGAGCATTTTCAAGGGACTAGTTATTTTAATTTTTTAGTTAAAGTAGAGAATAACACCATCTACAAAAGGCTATGCAACTCTTTAAAATAGTTAAACCCTTTGAAACTCTCGAAATATAGTTAACCATATTAACTCTTTTAACTAAAGTAGAGAAAAAATAACTAGTCCACTGAGAAAAAAATAGATAACCTTATTAGAACTTTCAATTAAATAGGAGGTTCTCTATTTTAACTAATCCTATTGGAAAACCCTCTAAACTTCTTTAGTGAAATAAGAAGGAGCACTTAACATAGCTAGGTATTTATTTTTCTTGGGTACTAACTTCTCCCTCGTCTCCTCAACTCTATATCTTTCCCCCGTTGACTCCATTTGCTATGTTTGCTTGGTATAAAATTTTCTATTTTTGATATTGTAAATAAATTTTTGGAAAAATTACATTGACCTCTACTATGGTTTGGTAAAACTACAAGAATCTCCCCTCACATTTAAAAAAACACAGTGACCTCCCTTTAGTTTTCGGTTTATTAACATTCACCACTCTTCTGTTGGACTACCGTGAGAAATTAAACGGAATTTGCTTATGTCATATTAAAATTTTATCAAAAATGCCTTTTTGACCCCTATATCCATGATTAACGACAATTCAAAGTTCATCTTGGGAGTTCAATCAATCTGATAATTCTTCTTTCTTGAGATGGAGACAATAACACAACAATTAACGAATGGAAGGAAAAAATATAACATCACAACAAAAATGAAAAAAAAAAAAAAAAAAGGGTGTAAATATCCAAAAACTGGTTCGTCTTCTCCGGCAGATCTCGTCGGCTACACACAAACCCATTCACCCCATCGCCACTGTTGAAACCCCCACAAAACCCATTCGTCCCATCACCATCAGAACAAAAAGTTAAAAAGAAACAAATCTGATTCGCTGGCCACACAAACCCACCCCCTTCAATCAACCTCCATCTTCACTTAAACCTAACTCCATCTACAAACACCGATTAGAACACGATAATTAAGCTACACCTCCAAGCACTGAAAGCTTTGAGAGCATCCATGAGGATAAAGAATCAGCCCACTAACAATACTTGAATGAGCAGCAATTAGAAAAAGAGGAGGCAGTGGTCTAATGGAGATGGGTTTATGTGTTTGAGGGAGGAGTTACTCAAGCTTTGGGGTGAGGATGTTGCAAGAATGGCGGTGACGGTTTTCAGGTTTTAGGAAAGTACAAATGTTGTCAAGGTGGTGGCATGGCGTGAGGTCGTCTAAAGGTTGATGAAGAAGGTGGAGATTGTTGGTACTTGAATCAGATCTGGTTGCAGGGAAAGGAAATGGAGTAGGGGTAAAAAGGTCATTTTCGTACTCAAATTTGACAGCATCCCATGCCAAATTAATGGAAGGGAGGTAAGTATCAATAAACTGAAACCTGAAAGGTGGTTAGTGTATTTTTAAAAATATGAGGAGGTCTTTGTTGTTTCACCAAATCTTAGGGGAGATCAATATAATTTTTTCTAAATTTTGATTGGACACATCTTTTGCTCTACCCATGATGGCATTTCGATTTCCTTCCACATCTGCATGTTTACCAAATATCAAATTAATGAGAGATTTTTAGTAGTGTGTGTAAATAACTGAATACATTGCAACATTAAATTGTTAAGCCCTATGAAGATGTAGGGCCGAGCTGGACAAATACAAAGCCTTCTTCAAAGGGTTGGCTTGGCCCAGTTCATGCCCACCCTCAAAACCCATATTGAATGATTGTTTTTTATTGGGTAAGAGATAAGAACTTTAACTATTTTTACACAATTGCCTAAGTTGGAAGACATGCTTATCAAGACTAAAATAGTCTCTCACGTATACAATAAAAATAGATATTATGTTAAGTATCATCCTAAAAGCCTAAATTGATAGATGGATGGACTAAACAGGTATACGAAGGCATGTTTAATTTGATACTTAATCGATGTAGAATGTAAAACTTCCCATGCATGACACCTACTACATTAAAAGGATGGAGAGAAAGAGAGAGGGGGTAAGGGAGGTTTTTATATTTTTTATAGGTGCTTTACCCTTCGCATAAAGCCTTGTATGGGTCATCATGAAACAATAAAATCATGTTATCACAAGAACAAAAGCGATGCAGATGTATCATCTAATGAGTTCTATTCAATGAATGATTATATGCCATCTAAAAATATCCTTAGAGAACCTTTTGCCAAACAATGGTTCCCCCCCCCCCCCCCCCCCCCCCCCCCCCCCCCAAAAAAAAAAAAATCCTCGCACCTCGCCCTGCCTGTTTATCCCCATCTCACCACCCTTCTCTTGTCCACTTCCACAAAACGATAGAACAAGTGAACTAGTCATCATAACCCCTGGCTCGATATTTAATCAATATGGGATGTAAAACTTCTCGTGCATGACACCTATTACATTAAAAGGATGGAGAGAAAGAGAAAGGGGGTTGGGGGGGGGGGGGTAGGGTGGGTTTTTATATTTTTTATAGGTGCTTTACCCTTCGCTTAAAGCCTTGTATGGGTCATCATGTAACAATAAAATCATGTTATCACAAGAACAAAAGAGATGCAGATGTATCATCTAATGGGTTCTATTCAATGAATGATTATATGCCATTTAAAAATATTTTTAGCGAACCTTTTGCCAAACAATGGTTCCCCCCCACCCCCCTACACCCCCTTGTGCCCCGCCCCCTTATCCCCACCCCACCACCCTTCTCTTGTCTACTTCCACAAAACGATAGAACGAGTGAACTAGTCACTATAGCCCCTGGCCAGTTCTCTTGCTCACCCTTTTTTTTTTCTTCTATTGAATCTTTTGTACCACTATTTTTAGAATCGGGCTAGCTCGTCCAATAAAATCGGTGAACTAATCACCAAGTCCCTAGGTCAGTCCCTCGCTCTTCTCTTCTCTTATAGAATCTTTTTGAACAATATTAGTAGAACTAAACCGCCCGGCTGGTTGAACCTGTGAACCAATCACCCTGGCATTGGGGCAGTTCCCTCACCCCCACTCCTGATGGGTTTTTTTTTGTTTTTTTTTTTTAACCAATATTATTAGAATTGGACCAACTCAAGTTGAACTACTAGTGGACCAGTCACCCATTCTCTTGGCCAATTCGGCTATATCTTAGGATTAATTGCATATATAAAATAATATTAATTGAAAATGCGTTTTAGGACACTCAAATCTTATATTTCTTACACCGAAAGACTATTTTTAGGTCTTAATCGCTAATCCATCAAGTTTGTAGTTGTTATATGCATTTTTCTTTCTTTTTTCCTGTGGACTTGGTCGCTATATACTCACTATTTACGTTACTTAATATCTCCTTTAATTTCAAATACCTATAATGACCTCAAATACATTTAAAAATAATACATATATATTGTTATTGGACAATCTGACCTCAAATACCTATTTACCCCAATAAAAAGGAGAAATTTTAGATTGACCGGCCTATGAGATAATACTTACAATTAGTGGTCATTGTTAGTTAAGTTGATACTTATTTACTAGGAAGTTAGTAGCAATTTGCGATTGTAATTATTTTTCTATAGGCCGATCAATCTAAAATTTCCTTGAATAAAAATGGAAAAATTATACTAACCAAAGTGTAATTTTGCTCCGAGTTTGTTGTGGTCTATAAAATGCATAGTTATTAAACCTGAACTGGACCAGGTGGTTCAACCAGTGAACCGGGCCCTGGTTGGTTTGGTTTTGTTATTAGATCAGAATTACAATCAGACTGGAATGAATCGGATTAAACCGCCTCACATCGGTGGTTTTTTTCATAAACCAGTTCGGTTGGACCGGTTCAGTACTTGTGTAGTGTGCAGAAATCGTGTTGATTTGGTTCAGTACTTGTGTAGTGTGCAAAAATCGTGTATAAAAACCAACCTATTTTTGCTGTCGTTGGGACTCAAAACAAGGAAACTAAAGTTAAAGAGAGAACCTTAACCAGTAAACTACATACATTGTTGTGAAAGAACTCACAAAACATATTATTTAATATATAAACATCACATTTCATTTTTTACCACTTAGTTTTATTTTTTATTATTTTTTTTAATTATAAGACCGATTGAATCATTGATCTGACGATTGAACTAGTGACCCGATAACCCTATCTTTAGGCCAAGTCAATAATTGGTCCAAATTTAATAACTATGATAAAACGATATTTTTTATTTTTTTAATCTCCAAGAAAATTCTAGAAATCTTTCCGGAAGGAATCTCGGAAGAACCTATGAAACCATTTACATGCTGGGAAAGTGGGTAGGAAAAAACAAAACATGTACGGAAAGTGGAGTATGTGAGTATTGTCTCTTTGTGTTGACCCCACATCGGTACAATTCTCTACAATCCCAGCAGTTCCACTAGAGTGAGTCGAACTCTGAAGGAAGACTCTGGAATACTTCATGGTTAAGCCGGAGTTGGATTTTGTGTTTGAGTTTAAAATACTTAGTATGGTGCGGAGCTCATCTCAACCATCCATTTCGATTTTGGATGATTGAGATTGAAAAATAAAAAAGTTATTCTTATAAAGATATTTTGATAATTTTTTCATCTTTCAATCTCAACTATCTAAAATTGAGATGGACAGTTAAAATGAACTCGACACTGTGTTGAGTTCATTAAACTCACCATTGAATCCTCTCCCGGTTAAGTCTCCTTCTTTATATTCTTTTCTTTTCTTTTCTTTTCTTTTCCTTTTTTTTTTTTGTTTTTCTTGGGTGGGAATGGGTAAAAACGTAAAATGATTCCCCTCTACTCTGTAGGGACTCTTTATTAAATGGGCACCAAGCTTCGCAAATCTGTCACTCACTTGCAATCCAAATTAGAAAGAGAAAGAGAGAAAGTATCAGAGTATCAGATATCAATGGGGGGAAGCCAAGTAGATCATATCAAAGTGGTAGACAGAGTTTTGGAGCTGCTTAATGAAGCATTTGGTTGGGTCAAATCCCAAGTTGAAGCATTCTTTAAGCTTCTGTGGAACAACCTCAGCGCAGCTCTTCTTGGTGTCAAGTCAATTGTGACGAACTGCTGTCAAAAGCTGAAGCAAGTTCTTGCCGGTACCAACGATCTGATCGACGTGGGAGTTCAAAAACTGTCGGAAGCAGATGCAGTAGTCGAAGAGGAGAAACCGAAGGCCCCACATGAAGAGGATCCGGAGGGTTCACTCGTCGATGAGCTGAAGAAGCTGCTTGCAAGAATGATGGAATTTGTGGGTTTCATGAAAGAAAATGGAGATCCTGGATGGAGGCCTAAAGTAGAGAATTTGAAAGAGTATCTTTATGTGGTGCAAGGGTTCATTGAGCTGCTGCTGCAGATATACGGGAAACAAGTTGTGACAGTTATAGTTAACCTTTTTCATGGGTATCGGATTTACAACAGTGACGGTACTAAGCAGCCGCAACCACAACACCAACGTAATAAAGCTGCATATGCCATAGCATATGTAATGAGTTCAGTCACTTCAGTGGTACAGATGGTTTCGGCCAATTTATCGGTTTCCATCACCATAGTTAAGGAGTAGCTTTTTGCTGAGTGATTTTTTTTTTTTTTTCTTTCGTTCTTTTTCCAATTTCTTTCTTGCGTGTTTTACCTTTATGTAATTGACATCTTCGTTGGGACTTTATGAGTAATTTTTGATGTTTTATTCGTGTGTTAATGACTTGTTTTTGGTTAACTGTGTGTTAATGACTTTTGCTCTGCATACAAATACTCCTATTTGTTTTTGAACTATCTCTACTATTCTATTTGGTGTTGCTTTGTTGGCGTGGTTTGTTTATATAATTGCTGAGAATGTTGTTACTCTGATATATTTCAAATTGATTACTCAATTTAAACCCAAAAAATTGCACTATTTTCAAGTGACTGTTTTTTTTTTTTTTTGGATAATATTGGATTCCAAATTATCCCTAAACAGACACAAAGGTGAGACCTAATTAACATTATCCTTCCTTCCTTCCTGCTTTCCTCTTTTATTTATTTATTTATTTATTTATTTTTTATTTATCAAATTTTAGAAAATGGTCTAGGAGATATTCGGTTATTTTATCTTTCAGAGATTTGGGTTTTTGTTTTTTGAAAGCCATTTTAATATTTTCTACTAGTAATTAGGTTAAATATTGGGTTAAATTCAGGTTTAATTGCAAAACGCTGAAAATGAAAAATTAAAACTTGCCAGCAGAATATTAACTTTAAAAGGTAAACGTGAAAAGTTGTTGGGTCCGTTGAGGTGGCCTCGTCTATATTCCCAGCTTATGGAGCTCTTTTCCATCAAATACATCATGGAATCAATGCTTCGCTCAATTAGCTTCAACTTCAAGGGATAAAACACTGGTGGTTGAGACTTTCCCGATTGTGCCTCAAGAAGTGAATGGTCTCACTTTTCGCACCCATTTGGATTCTGGGGTCAGCTGGTCATTAACTAATGTGGATTAATGAGCAATGACTTTACTCGTGTATAGAAGATTAATCAGGCTGAATGCCTACCCTCATAGAGATTAACTTAGTGTATTTTTTTGATATGTAATTGGAAGCTTTTGAATTATTGTAAGGGATCGATCAGATTAAAACTCATATTAGAGGATTATTCAAAAGGAAATAAGTAATCTACATTTTTTTAACAAATTGGGTTTTCTCAGAGACTACATAAAGATATTAAAATGCTTAATCGAGCAAGGAATTCAATGGTAGCAACTTTGCAAAGGCAATTGGTTGTTCTGCCACATTAGAGAGGGGGGATTTTTTTTTTCTTTTTTGTAAAAAAAATAAGGCCCTTGTGCTCTTGTTTTCTTATATTGTCATCACGACAACCAAAGGGATGCAAGTCCCCTCGCTAGCTCCCCTCTTTTTTTGTTAAATCTTTTTGAATCAGTATTATTAGGACCGGACCAGCCCAGCCAATTAACTGAATTGGTGAACCAGTCATATCCTGTCCCTTGGCCAGTTCCCTCACCTCTTCTCCTGATGCCTTTTTTATTTTATTTTATTTTATTTTATTTATTATTATTTTTTTTGAAACCAGTATTATTCGAATTGGACCAATTCGACTAGTTGAAGTTGTGGACCATCACCCATTCTCTTGGCCAATTCAGCCATATCTTAGGACCGATTGCATGTGTAAAATACAGAGTGATATTCAATGAAACTGTATATAAAGATACAGGCACCATATATTTCGTGCAAACTATTCGTAGGCCCTTAATTGATAACCCATCAATTGCGTAGTTGTTATATACTTTTGGACTTGGTTGTTATATTAATACACTCACCATATATTTTAGTTAACCTCCTTTTGTTTCAAATACCTATAATGACCTCAAATATGTTTTAAAAAATATATATTTCATTATTAGGCAGTCTGACCAATTGACTTGATAATCATTCCAGTAATCCAATTACCCATCTATTCAACTAATCAATGTATGGTTTCGAGTCTACTACAATATTTTGTACACTCGGTCCGTGAAGAAAACAAATTTGGGTGGATCCTAATTTAGTTGTTGGAGCAGGCAAAGGGGTTCATAGTCCCTCTAGCTTTGGATTCTTTATCCTCTATTTGGTTTATAGATTCTACGAGGGGGAAAAAACAAGAAAGGAAAAAAAAAATAAGAAGGAAAGAAAATAAAAGAAAAAGATTAAATCATATCAAGTCAAAATTAGTCCAATTCTTCTCATTTTCCTAATTTTTCACTACAACCAAATAAAGAAAAATACAATTTCTTATATTTAATTTTTTTTTTTCTTGATAAAATCCACAAACCAAATAGGGTCTCAAAATATTTTTTCCATTGTGTGCAACCTTACATAGAATTTTGAGTAAAAGGGAAGTGAGTTGGTGACCCATGTCATTTGCGACTAATTAGTCACCTATTCACGTTCTCAAAATTATCCACCGACACACCTTACATAATGGTTTCTCTCTTCGCCCCAAAAAAAAAAAAATTTTAAATAAATGAAAGTAAAATAAAAGACCGATGGTCTAGATTAAGCTATGAAAGGCAAATGGTCTCAATGAAATTTAGTGGACTAGTGTGTATCCTGGTGAGTTGGGATTGTGATATAAGTAATTAACCGATGAAATTTCCTTAATGTGGTAAAATAATAATTATAATAATAATAAGAAGGAAAATTATACTAACCAAAGTGTAATTTTGCTCCGAGCATGCCGTTGGTATGCAAAATGACTTGAAAGGAAGATTCTAGAACTCTTCCCGGAAGGAACCTCGGAAGAGACGAGTGAACCATTCAACTACCACCACATGCATGCTGAGAAAGTGGGTAGGAAATAACAAGACATGTACGGAATGACCCACACTGCTACAATTATCTACAATCTCCAGCAGTTCCATTGCAGAGAGTTGAATTCTGAAGGAAGACCACTGAATCCTTAGTTACACATCAACAAAAATGACTACTAACTTTGTAATAGATGATTACTATCTTAACTAAGAATGACTACTAACATTGAGTAATACGTAATTTTTTACCGTAACCGGACCAATCAATCTGTATTTCCCCCTTTTACTATATTATTATTCATTTATTTATTATTAACACATTAAAAAGTCTTCACTCAAACCTAACTCCACCTACAAACACCGATTAGAACACGATAATTAAGCTATACCTCCAAACACGATAATCCTATGAATTTGAATACCTAACCCGTAGAGTAAATCATGGAACTCATTGCGAGTCTTCACTCGACAGGCTAGAAGACCATTTAACTCACAAAGAAAAATGGGGCCATGAGGGGTTTCTTTAAGCAAATCTACCTGCGCATGGTGGATTGCAATCTATTCTACTCGAGCTAAACCCATGGGCATAGAATTGTGATTTATTCTAGTTGAATGAAGGCCGCACATATTATTATTAACGGAGCATTAAAAAGTCTCAGCCCAGCCGTGCAGCCCCATGAAGATGCAGGGCCGAGCCTAGACCAACACATAGGGGCGGAGTCAGAATTTATCTCCGACGGGGGCACTATGCTATGATTCTGTGAAGTGGGAAGTGAGAACTATAAAAGTCCTAGAAAGCATTTTTTTTGAAAAAATTACTTTTGGTAATCATTTTTCAATTTAATACTGTAAATTCGCTATATCTACTGCATATAGCACTCAATAACGGGTCCAAGGACATACCTTAAGCGGAAGAGACCCGAGGATGTTTGTCGGTTGTTGTTACAAGCTCCACGTCGTCGCTGCACGAATGGCTGCTCCTCCACTGCGAGTCTGACCTCCGTGTATGCTCTTCAATGTCGTGATAGCCGTAGGGATCGCTACTAGAGTCCTCCCACTCAATCCACACTACCAAATCCACTAGGCAACAATGGTGATCCTAGAGAGAGAATACTAGAGAGAGAATAATGGAGGCTGCTGTGTTCTGTGTTGTGGTGTGTCTCAATCACTAAGAGAGACATTCAATATATATGTGCCCCTATTCCACAGTCCAAACCCTAGCAAGAGTTGGTTTCCAAGTGCAATTAGGAAACCTCATGGAATAGGGGACTTAACCACTGGGTCCAGCACTCACACGTGGGCGGACCATGGGTTTGGGTCACAACCCAATGACCCATATTTTTAACATCTCCCACTCGCCCACGTAGGGTGAGTTATCTCCATAATTTCTCTATCTCTCAATATTCATCTCCTCATATAGGAAATGGAGCGTGCGACCTCACGAGAAGAACATACAACTACAGGAGCGTAAATGTTAAGTATCACCAAACTAACAAGAACGCATCACTCGAAAGTATCTCGCATATGCCCTAGACAATTCATAAAACACCGAATAAGCACTCTCTAATCCCTCGTATAAACATAAAAGCAGTGCTGTATCCCACATATGTAATGTACCCATGTCTCATATCGTAACAAAATACGACATAGACGCTGCGCAGCTAATGAGTCACAAAACATGGTGTAGTATCAAATCGTCTTCCCTAAGCCCTCCTGCCAATTCAATTCAACTCAACCGCTTTCCTAGACATGCCCCCATAAGACCGAATTATTTCCTGGCCTTTGGAAAACACGCTAAAGTAGCGTCATCAAGCATCCTCTTCATGACATAGTCTCAGGTCAAAAAGGGTATAGAGTTGGATCATAGCGATCCATGTGGCTCACACAGTGATGAAACAGGGATCCATTCATCACTCCTACCATCGGTCGACATAAAGCACATACAGTATGAAATGTATGCTATGGCGTTTAACTCATAAACATGAGCATGTCACTATAAGTAAAAGCAAAAGAACGCCATACGAATCTTAGTCCAGTCGCTACTCAAGCGCCTGACCTGAGTTTTCCAGCCCAGTCGCTCTTTCAGCGCCTGTCTAAAATCTCACATTCGGCTATTAAGCGGGCTACATAGAGTTTGTGGAAAAACCCTATGATCGATCTAATAGAGATCTCATCTTAGCTCAATCTAAGGCGACATATAATATATAGCAACTGTATATCTTGCTCGCCGACTAGGCGCCAAAGATATAAATGTCTCATCTTGCTCGCTAACTCAGCGCCAAGGTGAATCACCCGTGTGAGTGGGTCGATTCAAGCCCGGTGACATTACAAGGATGTGTGTACAAATGATATAAACAACCCATGTACTAAAACGAAAGGAATAAATATCATATCTCAATAATAATAATGTCAATTACAACTGATTTGTCTAAACATATCAAATCCTACATAATCCCATACTCCTGATGTGAGAAAGGAAAACATCTCTGGCAATAGGCTTAGTCAAAGGATCAGCCACCATGCTACCAGTGGAGATATGCCTCAGGACAACCTCCCGACGTGCAACCATATCTCGAATGAAGTGAAATCTAATGTCAATGTGTTTGGATCTACCATGATACTTGGGATCCTTCACATAGGCTAGGGCTGACGTACTATCTGAATATACGACCACAGCTTCCTCTGCATGAGCTGTAATGCCTAAACTCTGTAGGAACCTCCTCAACCAAACTGCTTCCTGAACAGCTGCTGAACATGCTATGTACTCCGACTTCATTGTGGAAAGGGCTACGCAAGTTTGTTTCTTGCTACACCAAGAAATAGCTCCACCTCCAAGGATGAAAACATAACCCGAGGTGGACTTGCGCCCTAACTTCTCACCAGCCCAATCTGCATCACTATAACCCCTCAGTCTCAAGTCTCCACCCTGGTAACAAAGGACGAGGTCGGCTGTTCCACGTAGGTATCGAAAGATTCTTTTCACTGCTTCCCAATGACCGCGTCCAGGGTCACTTTGAAATCGGCTAACAATACCAACTGCATGACTGATATCTGGACGCGTGCACATCATCGCGTACATCAGACTTCCTATTGCAGATGCATATGGCGTAGTGGACATCTGATTCTTTTCCTCTTCAGTTTTAGGACAATGGTCTAAAGATAAGGTACAATTCTTTTCCATTGGAGTGTCAATGGGTTTGGAGTTATGCATGCGAAAACGTTCAAGAATCTTCCTAATGTAAGTCTCTTGAGACAAACCGAGAAGCTTCTTAGAACGATCTCTAACAATCTTAACTCCCAGCACATAATTTGCTTCACCCATGTCCTTCATCTCAAAAGTAGAGGACAGCCACTTCTTAGTGGCGACTATAGACTCCATATCATTCCCAGCAAGAAGGATGTCGTCAACATACAAAGAAAGAATAAGGATTTTTCCATTGGACCGTTTCAGATATACGCAATGGTCTTGTTCAATCATCTCAAAACCCACAGAGGTAATAGAATCATGAAACCTGAAATACCACTGCCTAGACGATTGCTTGAGGCCATAAATGGAACGTTTGAGACGGCACACTTTGCGCTCTAGTCCCTTGACCTCAAAACCCACGGGTTGATCCATATAGATCTCTTCGTCTAGTTCTCCATTGAGAAATGCGGTCTTAACATCCATTTGGAAAAGTTCCAAATCCAACTGTGCGACAATAGCTAGGATAAGGCGAATAGATGCAAACCTCACCACTGGGGAGAATGTATCCTCATAATCAATACCCTCACGTTGGGTATAGCCTTTCGCAACAAGGCGTGCCTTATACTTGTCGATTGAACCATCTGCCTTGCGTTTAATTTTCAAGACCCACTTGTTTCCAATGGTCTTACGCCCAGGCGGAAGATCAACCAACTCCCAGACCTTATTCTTGTCCATAGAGCTCATCTCATCCTGCATAGCAATTATCCACTCATCTCTAGCATGAGAAGAAAGCGCTTCTATATAAGAAGCCGGCTCATCATCTTCTCTAGGACCACATAGGAAGATATCCCCCTCAATCTCAAAATGACGACGAGGAATATTTCCTCGTTTACTCCTGCGCACTTGGGATTCTTGGTTTTGCGGGACAATTTCCTGCAAAACACCCTGCGGGATTCTCCCACTGGGTTGAAGACCACTCCCACTATCTTCAGCGACTATAGGATAAGGAACTAATTCCCCACCCTCGCTCGAAGATGGTAAGATGTCTTCACTTTCCTCTATTTCATAAAGGTCAATATCCCTTTTAGTGTCGCCTATGCTAGGAAAATCATTCTCTATGAAATCAACATCGCGCGACTCTATTTCAGTCATTCCTCCATTAGGGTGTTCACCATACATTACATAACCTTTTGAGCTATCGGAATATCGGATAAAAATATGTTTCCTAGCTCTAGGGCCTAATTTCCCATACTTATGGGAGGTACTGTGAACAAAACCAGCTGAACCCCAAGGGCGCAAATGCTCCAAATTAGGCTTTTCGCCATGCCACAGCTCATAAGGGGTTGAGGAAACTGACTGAGAAGGCACTCTATTTAAGATGGAAGCAGCAGTCATAAGCGCATCCCCCCAAAAGGATATAGGGAGATTAGCTTGCGCCATCATCGATCTAGCCATATCTAGAAGTGTTCTATTCCTTCTCTCCGCCACGCCATTTTACTGCGGGGTATCAGGAATAGTAAGTTGTCTGCGTATCCCCTTTTCCTCGCATAATTCCTTAAATTGATTGGAAAGATACTCGCGTCCTCGATCTGTCCTTAGAGCTTTCAAGCTCCTATCTGTCTGATTCTCAACCTCTGCTACAAAGCGTTTGAAACAATCCAAAGCTTCATATCGATGAGCGATCAGATGGACATAACCATATCGCGTGTAATCATCAATAAAAGTGAGAAAATAAGAGGCGCCATGATGTGCCTTAACATTCATAGGTCCGCAAATGTCTGAGTGAATTAATTCTAATGGTTGAGTAGCCCTTCTAGCCTTACCAAAAGGCTTCCTACATGCTTTTCCAGCCAAACAAGGCTCACATACAGGCAGGTCAACTTTAGCGAGTGGGCCTAAGAGGCCCGCTCGAGCTAATCTGGTCATCCTATCGCATCCTATATGTCCAAGTCTAGCATGCCAAGTTACAGAATCTATATTCTTATTAGCATCAGCAGTATAGGATAAAGTGTAAACAGAATCATCCAAATCAACTTTATAAAAATTATTTGATAATAAACCATGTCCAAAAACAATTCCTCCTAAAAGAATATCCAAACCATGACCACTGAAATTAAAAGAATATCCATCCTCTAATAGTGCTAAAACAGAAAGTAGATTATACTGGATCCCAGGCACATATAACACATCGTGTAGAAGTAAAGTGCGCCTCGTGCGCAAATGAAGCTGATAAGAACCAACTCCAAGAGCTTCTTCACTAGTGCCGTTTCCCATGTAAACTCTATGTGTGCCAGACGGAACGCGGTGATAATCTACACACCCTACTCGATCTCTCGCTACATGCTTGGTTGCTCCTGTGTCTACAATCCAATCAGGGAGAGAATGAGCAACTAGAACATGAGAACATACAAAAATGGAGAGAGTATTAGGTGTAGAGGATACCTGCTTCTGCTCAGTGCAATCACTGGCGAAGTGACCCATCTTGTTACAATTGTAGCACCTCACTTTGGACATATCTCTTTTTCCACCACGCTTGCCACGGCGCTTGAATTTCTTGTTGCCAGCCCCTTTAGGCGCATTATTGCCAGCCCTTTTAGGCGCATTTCTGCCTGCCCCACCCTGCTTGTACTGTTTCCCTTGTCCATTGCGCCTAGGCACATTTCCTTGGCGCTTGCCACTCTGGGCGATAAGGGTAGCAGCTCGGGTCGCCTCTAGGCGCTCCGCTTCAAGCTCACAATGACGCGAGATATCCTGGAAGTTCTTAATGTTCTCATTATGCGTCATGATCTGTTTCATGTGCACCCATGAATCAGGCAGGGAACGGATAACAGCTTGCACCTGTTGCTCATCAGTGAGATCATTCCCAGCAGCCTTAAGGTCTCGAATCATACTAGACATCGTCCTCAGATGTTCAGTCATCGAGTGCTTGGGATCCTTTCTGTACATCTCGAACTTCAGAACCAGACTCCTAAGTCTAGTAGTAGATGTACCACCAAAAGCAATTTTCAGCTGTTCCCATATTTCCTTGGCAGTTGGGTAGTTCTCATACTCCCCAATGAGATCATCATGCATGCAGTTCAACATAGTATACCGCGCACGACGATCTTTCTTAAACCAAGCCTGGTAGGTCTCTTGCCTACGGCGGAATTCTCCCACTGGTGCCCCATCCTGAAGTTGTGGGGCATCCATGGAGGTGGTCAAGGTATCAATCAGATCTATTTCATTCAGGAGGTAGGTGATCTTCCTATGCCATATGTCATAATTGGTCCCAACTAGTTTGTCAGCCTGACTTAGTTCAACAGCTAGGTTCTTGGTTGCCATCACTACATTCAAGAATTGCGCAAGGGTTGACATTATTATACACACATCCATTATTTATTCAGAAAACCCGATTGGAAAAACATTATCCCTCCCTACAAATCGAAATCGAAAAATATTGCTATTGTTCATAATCATCTCCCAATTATGTAGGTTAGGAGAATATTTTCCAATCGTTTTTCGAACAAATACGCATATTACCCACAGTATTATAATAATAATAACGATAACATGCTCCACATAAACACACGGATTCCCATATGGAATCATTTGGTAAATTTTAGAGCCTATGATAAGAAAATTCCATAGCATAATGCGTGTCGCGAAAACACATCCCCTTACATAATTCCTCCAAAAAAAAAAATGGTACATAAATCAATACATTACATTCCCAAAAAACCTAATACAATGGATCTACTGCAATGAATAAATAAATGGGGATGCCGCGCTACACATTATGCCTCAAGGAATATCTTATACACAGAAGGCAAACAAACATAAGCTCTATTATATTTTACCAAAAATCCATCCATTTAATCCTATAACTAACATGCTAACACATATTAAGCAATTGGTCTATTAAATGGATGGTAGGGCCATGCTCAAACACATAAGGAGCGTGCCAATGGGTCTCATAAGGCGGGTAAAACGTTGGCGGCAATCTAATTGCGCAACGTAATAAGAATAATTAATTACACAAATTAATTAATTAATTACCGCATGTAATTAATAGATGCACTGTTAATCCACGTCGCGTGACTCTCCCCGTGACACAAAAATACTCCCACATGCTCAAATTATAAAAATACAGCCTCTGGAAATTTTAATTTTGCATATAATAATATTATTTAATTTTTCGGTAAAGAAAAACACTAAAAATATAGTAAAATAAAAAATCCAGAAGCTATGGTGGGAGGTGCAGCACACTACAGAGACAAATGAGCCCCAAAAAAAAATTTCAAAATTTTCCAGAATGCCAAACACACCCTCACGCGCCTCCACGCGCGCGAGTGGTGTGGTTTTGTTGTATTTTTATCAATTTTTAATTAAATAAATAATTTATGTTAATTAAAAAATAAAATAAAAATTACCAAAAATTCAGAAATAAAAAATAAAAAATTCTGGAAAAAATTTGGCCAAACATGGCCTAGGGAAGCCCCTCCACGCGCCACACGCGCCATCACCCGCGTGTGGGCGCGTGCTGCTGCGTCATCTTTTTTTTTTTTAATTACAGATCCCTCTTTCACGCGCCGAGGGAGGAGCGTGCAGGCCACGCGCCGGAGAGAGGACCTCCGACGGTGACACCGCCGGCGTCATCGGACTCGTCTCAGTCTTGTGGTTCTGTCTGTGGGGTCTACCCCTCATGGGGACCCGCCATGTGTCTACACGCGCCCTCACTCTCCTCGGGTGAGAGTGGGCATGCGTTTTTCCTGCACTTCATCTTCTTCCTTTGAACAAATTCGAACCAGATTCGATTGTTCACGAGGCCATCTTCGCGGGGCTATATCTTTCACATACGATATCGGTTTTGCGCAAAGTTTATGTCTACGGAAAGCCCTCGCGACGTAGTTTAACAGTATACCAATTTCCCACATTGAAAACAGGTCTATGTGCATCAAAAATAAGCCCAAAGTTTCGGAAAAAACACAAATTCCAAAACTAGGGTTTGGGTTTTCTCTCAAAATACACGTCCGTTTCTCACGAAATTTTGCAGGCATGTTCCTCACACATAGGAGAACACATCCATATAAAAATTTTGGGTTAAAACCCACTTTTGAAAAACGTTTTTAAACGACCCAAAAATTATATTTTAGAGAGAGAATGCAAACCACGCGACAATAGGGCGAATCAACAACCAAACCTGTCTCTGATACCAATGTAAATTCGCTATATCTACTGCATATAGCACTCAATAACGGGTCCAAGGACATACCTTAAGCGGAAGAGACCCGAGGATGTTTTTCGGTTGTTGTTACAAGCTCCACGTCGTCGCTGCACGAATGGCTGCTCCTCCACTGCGAGTCTGACCTCCGTGTATGCTCTTCAATGTCGTGATAGCCGTAGGGATCGCTACTAGAGTCCTCCCACTCAATCCACACTACCAAATCCACTAGGCAACAATGGTGATCCTAGAGAGAGAATACTAGAGAGAGAATAATGGAGGCTGCTGTGTTCTGTGTTGTGGTGTGTCTCAATCACTAAGAGAGACATTCAATATATATGTGCCCCTATTCCACAGTCCAAACCCTAGCAAGAGTTGGTTTCCAAGTGCAATTAGGAAACCTCATGGAATAGGGGACTTAACCACTGGGTCCAGCACCCACACGTAGGCGGACCATGGGTTTGGGTCACAACCCAATGACCCATATTTTTAACAAATACCAAAAAAAGGATATATTTGCCAACTTGTTAATTGACAGTAAATATACTTTAAAATGACTAACATCTTCCATTTTTTGGCATTATGTTGAGAAATAGTCATCAAATGATAATATCTCTCCCAAATAAAAAATAAAAAAAAATTGGTTGAGCCAGTGGGGACACGTGCCCCCAAAGGCCCCCTGGCTCCGCCCATGCCAACACAATTAAAGCCATCTTTAAAGTGTTGGCTTGGTCCAAGCTCATGAATTAGGATTTGGTATTGTAATAAAACCATGCTGTGATTAATCGAACAAGTGATTTGTTATCAGTTATATGATCAACACATTAGTTGTCCGATCACATGGTTGATAACATACCAGTCGTCCGATCATGCACAGCATGGTGTTGTAATAGCACCAAGTCCGAACACCCAAGCTCATGCCCACCCTCATAGAGATTAACTTACTACATTATTTTGATATGTAATTGGAAGCTTTTGAATTGTTGTAAGGGATTAGATTAAAACCCATATTAGAGGATTATTTGAAAGGAAATAAGTGATCCATATTTTTTTAACAAATTGGGTTTTCTCAGAGACTACATAAAGATATTAAAACGCTTAATCGAGCAAGGAATTCAGTGGTAGCAACCTTACAAAGCCTAAACTGATAGATGGAGGGACTAAATAGGTATACGAAGACATGTTTAATTCGATATTTAATCGATGTGGGATGTAAAGCTTCCCATGCATGCCAACACCTACTACATTAAAAGAATGGAGGGAAAGAGAGAGGGGGTGGCGGGGGGTTAGGGTGAGTTTTTATATTTTTTATAGGTGCTTTACCCTTCACATAAAGCCTTGTATAGGTCATCATGTAACAATAAAATCATGTTATCACAAGAATAAAAGAGATGCAAATGTATCATCTAATGAGTTCTATTCAATGAATGATTATATGCCATTTCAAAATATTCTTAGAGAACCTTTTGCCAAACAATGGTCCCCGCCCCCTTTTCCCCACCCCACCACCCTCCTCTTGTCGACTCTTTTTTACTAGTATTATAAAAAAAATGACCACTTCCACAAAACGATAGAATGAGTGAACTAGTCACCATAGCCCTTGGCTAGTTCTCTTGCTCACCCTTTTTTTCTTCTATTCAATCTTTTGTACCACTATTTTTAGAATCAGACCAGCCCGGCCAATAAAATCAGTGAACCAATCACCAAATCCCTTGGCTAGTCCCTCGCTCTTCTCTTCTCTTATAGAATCTTTTTGAACAGTATTAAAAGAACTAAATTGCCCTGCCCCCTTATGCCCACCCCACCACCCTTCTCTTGTCGACTCTTTTTGACTAGTATTATAAAAAAATGACCACTTCCACAAAATAATTGAATGAGTAAACTAGTCACCACCCCTAGTCAGTTCTCTTGCTCAACCTTTTTTTCTTCTATAAATCTTTTGTACCACTATTTTTAAAATCAGACCAGCCCGGCCAATAAAATCAGTGAACCAATCACCAAGTCCCTTGGCCAGCCCCTCGATCTTCTCTTCTCTTATAGAATCTTTTTGAATAGTATTAGTAGAACTAAACTGCCCCGCCCCCTTTATCCCTACCCACCACCTTTCTCTTGTCGACTCTTTTTTACTAGTATTATAAAAAAATGACCACTTCCACAAAATGATAGAACGAGTGACCTAGTCACCATAACCCCTGGCCAATTCTCTTACTCACCTTTTTTTTCTTCTATTGAATATTTTGTACCACTATTTTTAGAATCAGAGTAGCCCAGCCAATAAAATTGGTGAACCAATCACCAAGTCCCTTGGCCAGTCCCTCACTCTTTTCTTCTCTTATAGAATCTTTCTGAACAGTATTAGTAGAACTAAACCACCTAGCCGGTTGAACCTGTGAACCACTCACCCTGGCATTGGGGCAATTCCCTTACCCCCACTCCTGTTTTTTCTTCTCTCTTTGTTTTTTTTTTTATTTATTATTTTTTATTTTTATTTTAACCAATATTATTAGAATTGGACCAACTCAAGTTGAACTAGTGGACCAGTCACCCATTCTCTTGGCCAATTCTGCTGTATCTTAGGATCAATTGCATATATAAAATAATATTAATTGAAAATGCGTTTTAGGACACTCAAATCATATATTTCTTACACCAAAAGACTATTTTTAGGTCTTAATCGCTCATCCATCAAGTTTGTAGTTGTTATATGCATTTTTTCCTTTTTTTTCTTTTTCCTGTGGGCTTGGTCACTATATACTCACTATTTACATTATTTAATATCTCCTTTAATTTCAAATACCTATAATGACCTCAAATACATTTAAAAATAATACATATATATTATTATTGGACAGTCTGACCTCAAATACCTATTTACTTCCGTAAAAAAGAGAAATTTTAGATTGATCAACCTATGAGACAATAGTTATAATTAGTAGTCATTGTTAGTTAAGTTAGTACTTATTTACTAGAAAATTAGTAGCAATTTGCAATTGTAATTATTTTTTTATAGGCCGGTCATTCTAAAATTTCCTTCAATAAAAATGAAAAAATTATACTCACCAGAGTGTAATTTTGCTCCGAGTCCGCCATGGTCTATAAAATGATAATATTTTTTTTCTTTTCTTTTTTTGTTTTTTTTGTTTTTTTATCTCAAAGAAAATTCCAGAAGTCTTCCCGGAAGGAATCTCGGAAGAACCGATGAAACCATTTAAGCTGGGAAAGTGGGTAGGAAAAAACAAACATGTACGGAAAGTAGATTATGAGTATTGTCTCTTTGTGTTGACCCCACACTGGTACAATTCTCTACAATCCCAGGAGTTCCACTAAAGTGAGTTGAACTCTGAAGGAAGACCCTGGAATACTTAATGGTTAAGTCTCCTTCTTTATATTCTTTTCTTTTGTTTTATTTTATTTTTTGTTTTTCTTGGGTGGGGATGGGTAAAAACGTAAAATGATTCCTCTCTACTCTGTAGGGACTCTTTTATTAAATGGGCATCTAGCTTTGCAAATCTGTCACTTGCAATCCAAATTAGAAAGAGAAAGAGAGAGAGTATCAGAGTATCAGATATCAATGGGGGGGAAGCCAAGTAGATCATATCAAAGTGGTAGACAGAGTTTTGGAGCTGCTTAATGAAGCATTTGGTTGGGTCAAATCCCAAGTTGAAGCATTCTTTGAGCTTCTGTGGAACAACCTCAGCGCAGCTCTTCTGGGTGTCAAGTCAATTGTGACGAACTGCTGTCAAAAGGTGAAGCAAGTTCTTGCCGGTACCAACGATATGATCGACGTGGGAGTTCAAAAACTGTCGGAAGCAGATGCAGTAGTCGAAGAGGAGAAACCGACGGCCCCACATGAAAAGGATCCGGAGGGTTCACTCGTCGATGAGCTGATGAAGCTGCTTGCAAGTATGATGGAATTTGTGGGTTTCTTGGAAGAAAATGGAGATCCTGGATGGAGGCCTAAAATAGAGAATTTGAAAGGGTATCTTTATGTGGTGGAAGGGTTCATTGAGCTGCAGTCGCAGATCTGCCGGAAACAAGTTGTGCCAGTTATAGTTAACCTTCTTCATGGGTATCGGATTTACAAGTGTGACGGTACTAAGAAGCAGGCCAATGCTCTCATGCAACCACAACACCAACATAATAAAGCTGCATATGCCATAGCCACTGTAATGGTCACTTCATTTGTTCAGATGGCTTCGGCCAGTTTACCGGTTTCCATCACCATAGTAAGGGAGTAACTTTTTTCTCTGTGATTTTTTTTTTCTTGCGTGTTTTACCTTTATGTAATTGACATCTTCGTTGGGGGTCAAATTTTGATCCTAAATGGGATTTTATGAGTGTAATTTTTTATGTTTTATTGGTGTGTTAATGACTCTTTTTTGGTTAACTGTGTGTTAATGACTTGCTCTGCATACAATTACTCCTATTTGTTTTTGAACTATCTCTACTATCCTCTTTGGTGTTGCTTTATTGGCGTGGTTTGTATATATAATTGCTGAGAATGTTGTTACTCTGATACATTTCAAATTGATTACTCAATTTGGACCCAAAAAATTGCACTATTTTCAAGTGACTGATTTTTTTTTTTTTTTTGGATAATATTGGATTCCAAATTCACATCCCTAAACAGACACAAAGGTGAGACCTAATTAACATTATCCTTCCTTCCTTCCTTCCTTCCTTCCTGCTTTCCTCTTTTTTTATTTATTTATTTTTTATTTATTTATCAAATTTTAGAAAATGGTCTAGGAGATATTCGGTTATTTTATTTTTTAGAGATTTGGGTTTTGGTTTTTTGAAAGCCATTTTAATATTTTCTACTAGTAATTAGGTTAAATATTGGGTTAAATTCAGGTTTAATTGCAAAATTAAAACTTGCCAGCAGAATATTAACTTTAAAAGGTGAACGTGAAAAGTTGTTGGGTCCGTTGAAGTGGCCCCGTCTATATTCCCAGCTTATGGAGCTCTTTTCCATCAAATACATCATGGAATCAATGCTTCGCTCAATTAGCTTCAACTTCAAGGGATAAAACACTGGTGGTTGAGACTTTCCCGATTGTGCCTTAAGAAGTGAATGGTCTCACTTTTCGCACCCCTTTGGATTCTGGGGTCAGCCGGTCATTAACTAATGTGGATTAATGAGCAATGTCTTTACTCGTGTATAGAAGATTAATCAGGCTGACTGTCTGGATATTTTACTGGCAAAAGAAAACAAACGAACAGAAAAGAAGAAAAATAGAACAGAAAATTAGTTTAGACATGGTTCAATGGTCCTTGCAAATGAAATCACTGCATTTTGCACTGTGTTTAAACTCTGCAATCCAAAAACTTAACCACATATGTTAAGTCATCAAAGTCTAAATACCCACTAAATTTGTGTGTATTTTGAGTCAAAGCGACCAAGTTTAATTTATTATGTGGAAGAGCATTTCCTAACAACATAATATGTGAAAAGGATTTATTCTTTTTGTCAATTATAATCTTGCCCTTGATACATCAATCAATGGGTAAATAAACTTGTATGTTTAATATTTTTGAAAAATAATATTTAAGATTATTATTTTAATTATTTTCACAGTCGTTATATAGTTTTTAAAGTTGCTTTGTTTCTAATGCCATTCAATCGACTCTAGGAAGAATTATTTAAGGTGACAAAAAATTTAAAAAGAAAAGAAAAAGACATTTGAATCCTAAGTTGAAAAAAAAAGGTCTTCTAATAGTCATGTAGTCTGGTCTGGAAAAAAAAGGTCTTCTAACACTTCTTCCTTTGTGTAGGAAGGTTTGGAATTCAAATCTATTCATATAGTAAATTTTTTATGCTAGGCTGGAAAATAAGCATGGTGCCGTGAGATTTCAAGTGATCACCTAAGAGTATCTCCAAGAGACTAGTTATTTTAATTTTTTAGTTAAAGTAGAGAATAGCACTATCTCCAAAAGGTTATGCAATTCTTAAAAATAGCTAGACCTTTTGAAGCTCTCCAAATATAGCTAATCATTTTGACTCTCTTAGCTAAAGTAGAGAAAAAATAGTTAATCCACTAAGAAAAAAATAACTAATCTTGTTAGTTAAATAGGGGGTTCTCTATTTTAACTAGTTTTATTGGAAAACTCTCTAAACTCCCTTAGCTAAATAAGAAGGAGCACTTATCAAGTTCTTCAAAATAGAGAAAAAAATAACTAACCCTGTTGGAGATGCTTTAACGCGTGGGTCTAATTTTCTTTAAAAGAGAAAAAAAAGTAACAACTTCAAATTATATAATAATTAAAAATAAAATAAAATAGAAGGACCAAGTTCTCGATTACACTCAAACTAACCATACAATTTCTCACTCAGCTTTTTAATCTCTGAACAATTCTTCTTCTCTCGCTCTTTTAACCCTAACCGTGCAGGAATCTCTTCTACCCCATCACACTCTCTTCCCCCTTTATCCTCTATTAGTTTTTCACATCTCTTTACTCATTCTTTACTCCCCTGTTTTTCAATTGTTATATATCTATATATATATATATATATATATATATATATATAGGATGATAATCATGTGAACATGCGCTTGTATAACTTACATCAATGTGTGAGCCTTGTTAGAGAAGAAGACAAGCAGACCTTACTCTATTTTTTTTTCACTTTTGTTGTTTTATTAATTAGGTAAATTGTTCAAAGAGAAAAGAATGATGTCATCAGTTAGTAAAAATATGTTTTCCCGCATGTCATCATCTTACTGGAGTGACATAAAAAAGAGACACAGAATGGGGTTAGAAGATCTGAACTCATAATTGAAAATAATGAACAATTAGCGGGCAGAAAATAATATAGATATATTTTCCCAAAAATGAAGAAAAAGAAGAAACGGATACCAATAGAAGGACTCGTGTTTCACCCTACCAGAAACTATGGTCGCAGGTGAAGACGATTAAAGAAATTAATTCCACCAATCACAAGGGTCCGCTACATGAATTCGATTTTGCAGTTGGATCCTATATTCCTATCAGGAGTTGTAAGTTACAACTTGTAACTTCCGTAACACTTCGAACCAACATGTTTTGAAACTTCCTCTTATTCTTATATGGTCGTTGATTTGAATTAAGTCACCTTTTCATTCTCTTGCACTCTATAAGCTCCTACCTCTACATCACATTGGACCACTTCACCATAAATGATTTTCCTTTATATTATTTTTGATTAATTAGTACTCATTAATCTTTCCTTTTTGTAAATCCATTAATTTCTTATTTTATATTTTTATTACCATTTATCATTTTTTTTTAATTTAAAAATTTCATTTCGATTGCATTCATTTTCTAGACATGATATTTCTTGATTACCCAACAATGGGTGCCATAAAGTATAACCGATTTTATAACCAACTTATAAAATGCCACACAAAACTTCAAAAGCACTTCTCCATTTCATCCATTTTACATTAATTCTATGGTAATATCCTTTCTAATCTCTACGTTGTTATAGGTAATTGATCTAGGATATTGAAAATTGCCACTTTTAAGTATCTTATGAGGGTCAATTTTTATACTTTTCTATTTCTAATTTGACTAAGTGGCCTAATGATATCTCTCTTCTTTACAAAGTTGAAGTCTTGGATTCAAGTCTTCAAAGCTTGGGTAGAGACTTTAAGGGAAAGCTACTCCTCGTTGTATCGCCCAAAGGTTTGTTTAGGTTCACTTCAAGTGATCCAAAATAAATAAATAAATTTATATTTCATATCTGTATATATGGGGAGGGATCTGTTTACTTCAGGTGTAAAATTTTTTACTCTTACACTCGTCAATATCATTTTGTGGTAATAATATTTCACCAATCCAACCGTTGGATTAAGTTCTCTATTCATGCACATTATGTATGTCAAATTTCAAGTATATCAAATATTAGGGGCTATGTCATTCATAAAGTGCCATAAATTATACTTTTATTTATGAAAATAAATGTACATTTAGAAATCAAATGCTTCCCAATATCCAATTTATTTGAAATTTAGTATGCATGATGTGCATGAATAAAATACCAATCTAATGGTTGGATTAATAAAATATTATTTTTACAAAAAGATATTGAGGGGTGTAATTGTAAAAGGGTAAAATGCAAAAAACCTCCTCCTATTATTACCCATTTTGCAGGTTACCCTAAAAAACCTATCAAAAAACCCCTCATACTATTTAGGATTGACAAATACCCCCCTCCGTCCACATGCCGTTAGGGAATTTAACATAATAACATCACATGCGGGGCACGTGATTGATGTTGTTTATTGATTTTTGAGACAAAAATGCCCTTTCTTCTTGTGAATCCAGGAAAGTGGCCCACATGAAATAAAAAGGGTAAAATACATTTACACCCCCTGTATTTACTGACTATTACATTGACCCCCTTATACTTTCTGAAATTACACTAACCCCCCTTGTCAGAACGGCTAGCTTAACGGATTGAACGAAAATGCAAAATGACGAAGATGCCCTTCTTAAAACACAATCGTTGTAATCTTCATCCTCGTCCTCTTCCTCTTCCTCGTCCTCGTCCTCGTCCTCTTCCTCTTCTCTTCCTCTTCTCCTCGGTTCTATCGCAGGACGGAGGGCCTGGCGGATTCTAGCAGAGGCACATCGGCGGTGAGATAGACATCGACGGCTCTGTAGAGACCGTCGTCAAAGAGACTCGTTTGATCTAGAAGAGCAACTACCCATTCCACCCAACCTAAGAATTCCCCCACCCCGCATCTCCATCCAACTCAATTTTTCACGGTGGACTGTGTTTTTTTTTTTTTTTTTTGGTTTGTGGAATTCAATCAAACACTATAAGCAAAAACAAAAAATTCAAGAAGGAGACAACCAACCAATGCAAACTAAACAGCTTCCACAATCCGTGATTTTTACCCCAAAAAAAAAACACAAAGAAGAAGGAAGGAGACCATAGACGCCGGCATCCATGGCCGCCCTTCCCCTCGCCACTTCAGATCATCCTCCCCCCCCCCCATCCATTTTGCCCAACTATGTGAGGGTTTGTAGAGAAACGAGAAAAAAAAATATATAAAAAAAAAAGATGTCGGAGACCCAAATGGATGACTGCCCTCTAGTTTCCCAGCGGTGTGCTTCACCGAGTCCGTCGAAGTGTCGCCGGATATGAGAAGGAAAGGCCACAATCCATGATTTTTACCCAAAAAAAAAAAAAAAAAAAACCCACAAAGAAGAAGGAAGGAGACCATGGACGCCGACATCCATGGCCGCCCCTTTAGATCATCCTCCCCTCCCCAAATCCATTTTGCCCAACTATGTCAGGGTTTGTAGAGAAACGAAAAAAACAAAAAAAAAAGATGCCAGAAACCCAAATGGATGACTGCCCTCGGGTTTGCTAGCGGTGTGCTTCACTGGGTCCGCCAAAGTGTCGCTGGATGTGAGAAGGAAAGGGTTGTGAAAAGGGAAGGGGGTTAGATCTGAAAAGGGCTAACCACAAAGCTGCACCAGTTCACCGGCTGTGTGAAAGGATAGTGTGAAGGTGAGGGAGAGCGTGAGGTGAGTTCGCCGGCGATGGTGCGAGGCGGCGGTGGTTCGCCGGTAGTTCATGGTGTGAGGGTTGCAATGGGAGAGGGTCACGGTGGTTGCAATCCGCTTCTATCTTCTTCTTCTTCCTTAAGGCCTCTTCTATCTTCTTCTTTAAGCCCAACCAAAAGCTCCCCCATCTAACCATCTAACGCAACTGGTAGATTACAGAGGGCATTTTGAGCCCTCTACTAAACGCAGTGTTTGGCTTTAAGAAGGGTAAAATAGGTATTTTAAACCCATTTTTGGCTGATGTCAGCAACAAACGTTAAAGGCTCTAACGGCTATTTAACGGATGGGGGAAGTGTATATTATTTTCTAAAGTAGGAGAGTACAGTGTAATTTCAGAAAGTATAGGGGGTGTTAGTGTAATAGTCAGTAAATAGAGGGGGTGTAGATGTATTTTACCCAAATAAAAAATGGAGTCACCACTTCATTTTTTAAGGCAAAGAGGAAAACTCTAAAATGTTTTATTTTCAAAACAAAAGTGACTCTATGTTTGAAAATGGAAAGGTAAAAGATCTTTTTGAAAACCAAAAATTGTGAATTCGAAAGCTAAGTTACGATATGGGAAGGTTCTAGGCAAAGCCTATAGGCACCTATATCGCCCTAATTAGTCTCTTAATTTAATTGGGCTAAATTAAAGTCTTAATCATGCAAGAATCAACAATTATCATCAAAAGACAGCATGCATATCATTATTCCATCCATTCACATAGCAAAATAAAAAAAAATTAAAGAAAAAAAAAAAAGAAAAGAAAAGGGGAGAAGAAAACTTAGGATACTTAGTATTCTAGGACGGACTTGAATATCAAAGAGCTTCTATGTACCTTGTATTGAACGTATAAGGATCAAAGTCTACGTAATTCATTATAGAAGGGGTTGTAACCTAATAATGACTTAAGTAAACCTTAAGTTTCCTTCTATAAAATATAGGGAGTTTTGAAAGATAAATGATTCACAAAAAAGATCTTTAGAAAACATAGTATTTCAATAAAGATAAAAACTTTTTAGTAAAATGAATCTTTTATGAAAGGACACTCTAAAATCTACCATATCCCTTTATTACGAAATAACCTTAGGAGGGAGAAGAGAAAGCATAAGGAAAGAAAAAGAAGTATTTTCCATACCCATTACACTTACCATTCGCAATATTCAATCTGTCAAATAATCACCCTATTTCATAAGGCAATTACCCTAATTGTAAGATTTGTTTTTGCAATAACAAAAAAAATCACCCCATTTTTTATGGGATAATTGGACCTGCCAAACTAACAATAACCTACCCAAAACATTCACCCCACTTTCTATAGGATTTACACATATATGCCAAACTCACTTACCATTTGTAGTACTTTAAAAAATAATGAACCTATCTTCAATAGGACAATTACCATTCTCAAGAATAGACTTTTACATCCTCAAAATATCACTACAATGATAATAATCAAATTTGGACAGAGTATATCAAGACTTAAAATTATCCTAATAATGATGCAAAAGGCAAAAATAAAAGGATAACAAAAACCCTAATATGCTCCTATATACAAAAGCCTAGTCTATATGCATGAAAACCATGAAAAATATGCGAAAAATCCTATAATAATCATAAAATTCAAATAATATCATTAAATACGAAAACAAAGCAAACTAAAGTAAAACAGATGACATTGTATGTAAAACATGAGAAAAGGGCCTTTTTACGGCGAGCTTTCTTAAGTAAAATTATCGTAGGATAATTTTACATGGAAACCTTTTCGTATGAAGATTCTATCAACACATCCTACGTAAAATATATACTTTAGAACATATTAGAAGTGATTGCATACTTAAACACATTCTCGAATACCCCCATGCAAAACCCTACTCTCTAAAAATGATAATTATCCTTAGAAAAAGATAATGTCTGCAAAAACCCTAGAAAATCAGTTCCATGAATGCAAACTTAACATGATCCAACTATATGTAACATATATAGAACAACTATGATGGGCAACAACTCTAAAAGTTATGCTAAACATGCTATATGAAACTTACATGAAATAAGGATAATGGAAACCATAATATCACAATTATGCATAATAACCCATGAACCAACCCTAAAAAATGCTCAAATTATCATGAATATCATATGTATTAACAAAAAAAAGCATTAACTCATGACTATAGTTATAGAAAAAACATGGACTAAAGCTTACATAAGAAAGAAAAACCCTAATTTCCAGTTTTTAGGGTTCATGTAGAACCTTGAAGATAACTCCTTCTCTTCCTTTGCTAGGGTTAGGGAACTCCTTATTGTCCTTCTATCTTACACACACAACTCTTTTTCTCAGAAAACTCTCTGTCTCTTTCCCTTAGGGTTTAGGTATCTATATATATAGTGCATAAGTAGTGCTTCCTAAGGCTGAACATAGTTAGGTATTTATAAGAATCAGCTTTCTTAAATCAACAACCAATATTAAAATCCTAAATAATGATCCAAGGGTCATTAGAAACTCTATTGGGGCTCAAGGAACTCAAAGATACCATAGAATAAGAAGGAAAGACTTGTGGATGGCTAGCTGCCCAGCCTTTGGTGGTCACCCAAGGTCTCTGCCAAATTTTGCCTTTTCGGCTCTCTTAATTTCGACTTCCAAAAGTGTTTTAGTAGTCAAATGAAGTCCGATTTTGACGAAATGAAAGCCAAAACGATCGTTTTTTGAAAAGGAACATATTTTAAGACATTATAGGGAAAAAATCCTTAACCATGGGTGCATAGTTAGGTTTTACAAAGGCGAATAACCACTATGCACCACCGTCGCAAAGCTTATGCACATAGGGTTGCACCAAATGCTTTTCAATTCAAAATTCAACATTTTAAAACAACTTTAGGAATGAAATTAAGACTAATTAAAGTCAAATAGGGAAGAATTGAGTGAAAATCATGAACTGATTCGAGCAAACCTAGAGAGGGTCTTTTAGCCAACCTGAACCATTATGAGTCAAATTAATTCTAAACCATCAATTCATCAAATTGAACCTATAGATACCTCTTATGTATCAATATGAACTCCAATTGACAACTTGGAGATCATTTATGGTCAAACAAAAATGATATGACTTAAAAGACAATAATGCCCTTCAAGTCGCAAAATATCTTATTAACCCTTGAGATCAACTCTAAATTGAATCAAAATTCATACACACAATCCTTAAGACCTAAAAAACTCAATAAAAAAAACTAAGTTCAGAAATGAAATAAAAAGTTACATAAAATGATAAATCCTAACTAAGGTGACAAAAATAGGGTGTGACACTTCCCTTTTTCTTTTTATTTTATTTTATTTTTTTCCTCTATGTTAAATCTCCATGATCTACCTTCTCTCTCTCGATAACCAACTAATGGAAACAAAGTAGATAGCCATGGCTGATCACAGCGACCAAAAGGAAAAAAAAATTAAGAGAGACAAACAATGAGAGGGTTTGTCAAATCAATTTGTTCCACGGCAGCTATGGCCGATCACGGCCGCCAGATTCGTCGCCCTGTTATCCTCCTTCTCTCCTCATCCTCATCGGTGACTATGGAAACCAACCCTAGATTTGGTTCATATACCCATAGAAAAAGAAAGAGAAAAGATGGTTTGTTAGAGAGAGAATGGGCTTTCGGCGTCAAGATTGCGAGAGAAGACAACCAATGTGGGAAAAAAAAAAAAACACTATAGACAAGCTACCATAACACCGTTAGTGGCAGACGAAGGGAGTGGGATCTAGATTAAGGTAGGTGGGGGTAAGAGATGAAAGCAATTCAGATATGATCTTATATTTGAGATCAGATTAAGAAAATATTCCAATCACTTGCGATCAAAGCATGAGCTGCGATTTGGGTCGAATTTGCATCACCGACGACCACTGTGATAGGGACTCGGATCTGCATCACCGACTGTTCCATTGCGTAATGTCGGTCAACCCCCTCCCTTCCTCCTCCCCTTTCCCCTCTAAAACTCTCTCCGTTATGAACTTCGCTAGAGAGGAAAGGCGGCAAGCATTAAAGGTTCCCTTTCTCTAACTTATGCTTTGGTGAACCTAATTTCACAATTGAAATTGAGATGAATTCATCCATTGACAACCACAACGAGAGAGAGAAAGAGAGAGGAAAATGAGTATGCCAAAAAAACAAAAACAAAAACAAAAAATAAAAAAGAAGAAGAAGGGAGACCAATGCCAGCATCCATAGTTGTCCCCCTCCCTATTTTTTTCCTTTTTAAAAAAAAAAAATATTTTCAAGAAATTTTTTATGTAAGATAACATTATTTTATTTAGTAAAAGCCAAGGGTAAAATGGTCTTTTTGTTTCTCCGTTAACGCCGTAAGTCCTGACACAATATAGGGGGTTTTTTGGTGGGTTTTTTTTTTTTTTTTTTTATTAGAAGGGGGGTAACCTGCAAAATGGGTAATAATAGGAAGGAGTTTTTTGCATTTTACCCTTGTAAAAATATATTATTATGTCTATTAATCTTTCAAAAAAAAGAAAAAAAACCTCACGTAGAGAATTTTGCATAAATAACCCATCAAACAGTAGATTCAATCTAAATTTCAAGACATAGGTAGTTCAGAACGAATCCATTGAACCTCAAAATAATAAGGAGTTCCCAAAATCACAGGCTAAATAGGAGATTGCATAGAAAATTGTAGACTAACAGAAAGGAAAATTCTAGAACTTTCCCACAAGGAATCCCAAAAGTATCGAGGAAACCATCAAGTAATCAACAACATGTAATGGAAAGAGTGTAGGAAAAAAAACAACCGTACGAGAAGTGAAATATATTATTTTATTTATTTATTATTATTTTTGGGTATTTAGTGAAATATATTATTACTCTCTACAATCTTACCAATTCCAACTCTAAAAGAATATTCTAGAGTGCCTTTTCTCAAAAGACTAGTGAGAAATTTTACCCATTTAAAGAACACGTACGAGTAGGAGAAGTGGAATATATATATATATATATATATATTTTGGGTAATTAGTGGAAAATGTTATTGCTCTTTACAATCTTAGTAGTTCCAACTCTAAAAGAAGATTCTAGAGTGCCTTTCCTCAAAAGACTAGTGAGAAGTTTTACCCATTTACATTGTATTTTTGTTATTTATTATTCGGACGCACCAACTAGTTATGAAATCACATTGATAACCTCTACTCATGTCCTACCTCATCTGAGAGCCAGATTTGCCTCAATTGTTTGTCTCTTGCTTTCAGTTTTCCGCAAGTTAGGTTCCGTTATTTCAAGAGTTTGATGAGCTTCTTGGGGATCAATGTCACTACCCTTCTTCGTATCATTTACTAAAATAGTGATTCTTTTCTTTTGTATATGTATGAATTTATCGATATTATTGCATTCCAATTCTTTCCCAATACCTCCCAAGGAAAATCCCAAATTGACGGGTTAGTGTGAGCTTATCCATGCGGTTATGCACTCTTCGAATAGGAATCTATTTTCTAAAAGATCCCGGCTTTTGTGCTTTAGTGGGTTTATGGGATCTTTTTGATGACCTATGTTGTGTTGAAGGGATATGATCTGATCAATTACGTAAAACCCTCGATAGCAACTAAATCGAGGAAAGTATACATAAAAGATAGTTCCTTTTTTTTTAATAACATTGATCACAAATTCATTATATCAAGTCATCAACATGTTCCAGTGTTGTATAAAAAAGAAGACAGTAGAGGAGAGCACATGCTGGACATTGGTAAATCGAAGTTTCTTGGCCCAACGAGTGATGTGGTTGGAAGTAGTGGCACACTCGCACTCTCCCCGAGGGTCCTTCTAACAACAAAACTATGCATGAGGGACACATGGTCGCATTGGAAATCAATTGAGACAGATGTGTCTACACAATGAGAAGAACTTGTGTGGATTGGCGACACTATATCATCCGTATTACAAGTCAATAAGAACGAAGATAAATGAAAATGTCATATATGACATCAATAAATAATGAATATATCAGCTCTGACATTCTCACATATATTCACTTTTATTGGCTTGTAATATAGATGACGTGGTATCACTGTTACATACAAGTTTTTCTCTTGCACAACATCCTAGGGATTTGCCAGATGGCAAACATGAAGCTGGGTTTAATGTGGGCCACCAAAAGGATAAGGCCTTGATTAACAGAGGCCTAGAAATAGGCTTTGAACATGAGGAGATCGATGATGGAAAGAGAGTGATTATTGCAACCCTTTAATGTTATTTGCACACCCCAGTAATTTTAATTTGGGTAAAATACATCTACACCCCTTTTATTTACTGACTATTACACTGACACCCCCTATACTTTCTGAAATTACACTGCACTCCCTTACTTTAGAAAATAATACACACTTCCCCCCATCCGTCAAACAGCCGTTAGAGCCTTTAACGTTCGTCACTGACGTCAACCAAAAATAGGTTAAAAATACCCATTTTAACCTTCTTTAAAGCCAAACGCTGCGTTTAGTCACACCCTCTCGCACCTGTGTGAAGATAATGCAACCCGTGAAGTGTGCCACGTGCGGAACTCGTGAGCCCCTTGCTGGGACACCAGGTCATTTCTTCATCGTCTTCACAGTACCCGATCAAGGACGCCAGGTGCAAATGACGGAGCTGCGAGAGCGTCTCGATTTCCGTGCGGAACTCGTGAGCCCCTTTCTTCCTCTTCCCTCGTCTTTGTTTCATGTGCACGCCTCCCTTCTTCAATTTCATGTGCAGGCCCTCCGTCCTGCGACAGGATCGAGGAGAAGAGGAAGAGGACAAGGACGAGGATGCGGGGGTATCGGCACCGCCTGCGCAAGATAGCACCACGTGGAAAGCGGCAGTGAGGGAGACGAGAGGGTTTACCATGCGCCGGCGGTGATGTTCGTGGAGAGGGAGCCGCAGCAGTTCGCGATGTGCGAGTTCGCGATTTCAGATCTGAGGGAGACGAGATTTCAGATCTGTGCGAGTTCGCGATTCCAGATCGCAACGGCGGTGAGCGCAGCGGCGACGGTTTGGTCCTCCCACCACCAGCGAACCAGATGGGGGGAGATGGCAGATCAGAGGGAAGGGAGGGGAGAGAGAGAGAGAGAGTCAGCAGAGGAAAAGCCGCGACGGCGGCGATCTGATTTTTTTTGGGTTGAAACGCCGGCGATGGCGACCCCTTATTCTTCTTCTCCTTCATCTCTTTCATTTTTTTTTTGGCCCCCTGTTTAGATCTTCTCCTTCATCTCTCTCTCTCTCTCTTTTTTCCTTTTTTTTTTTTTTTTTTTTTTTTCTGTTGAGGTAACCCACCGCCATGGTGGTTACCGCCATGGTTGCCCCTCCTCTTGCTGCTTCTGCTTCTTCTCTTCTTCTTCTTCTGCTTGCTTTTTTTTTTTAATACTGTGTTTTAATTTTTTCTTAAAGCTTCTTCTTATCTTGGTATAGTTGGGATTGTAAAAAAAAAAATTCGCCGGAAAACATGGAGTTCGCCGGAACTTCATGAAACAGCGGAGAGCAGAGGACGCACCGTTTGGCTACTAAACGCAACGTTTTGGCACAAATGGGTGTAATTTCGAAGCACAAATGGGTTCCAAATAATGAAACACCAAAACGGCTGTGTTTTAAGAGAAGGGTATATTAGTCATTTCGCAATTCCGTTTATTCCGTTAATTAAACTGTTCTGACAAGGGAGGTCAGTGTAATTTCAGAAAGTACAAGGGGGTCAGTGTAATAGTCAGTAAATAGAGGGGGTGTATATGTATTTTACCCTTTTAATTTTTATGATTTTATGAAAAAATATAGGGAAAATTAGCCAAAAGTCTATTTTTTTAAGATTTATGTAGGTATAGGTTCGTGGAAGAATCTTATGCAGCTAAAAGGTCCAACTTTTATTTAGAACATCAACGTTTACATAAAAATGAGAACATATTTTTTTTTAATGACAAGATTGCCCCCGTTCACTCTTATACGTATGGCTCTACCATACTATCTTTGCTGTCAACACACCCACAAATCCAATTCTTCTTCCTCTCCCTCTCTCTCTCACTAGTCAACACACCCATTGCATAGATCTTGCTCATCTCTCTCTTTCTCACCATCACAAGCTGGTACTAAACACTATAGGACAAGTTGCAGATCTGCTGATTAGAAGGAAGAATCCTATCACAAGATTTGCCTTTCATCAATGAATCAATGATACTGACCATTATGGAACAACCTGTAGATCTACTGATGAGAGGGAAGCGCTCAACAAAAATGAAAGCAAACCCACCCACATTTCTTTCTTTTTCTTCCTTTTTTTGGGGGGAGGGGGCGTAGATTTGGTGCCTACTGTACTTCTTTTTTTTTTTTTTCTCTCCAAATCTAATGTCCATAGTAAGAAAGGGAGAGCTAGATCTAATGCTCATGGCTAGAGAGAGAGAGAAAGAGAGGAAATAAATAGCAAATAAAAGAGAAAGAGATAGGGAGACGAAAAAAATAGCCAATTGGCATAATAGCCCTAAGAAACCTTTAGAGTTAGATTCTATCAAAAAATTGAGTTAGCTTTTTACATATTTTTTATCAGTTCTTGACCACAAGGGTGTTGTTTTCCTTGACCTTGGGACATGCTCCATATTTGAGGATATTTGCACCAACCACAATAATGGATTGTGCTGAGTGTTATGCTTTTAGAGAATCACTATTCTCACTTTCTTCATATCTTTGCAATTTTTTTTTATTTTTTTTTTTTTGGTGGATAAAGATAGATCGACACCACCTAATACAAAATCTTCCAATTAAATCTTTCTAGAGAATGACTAAAAAGATATATATTTTTTTTGAATTTTTTTTAAACGGTAACATTGAAATATTTTTTCAATTGCACTGTTTTCTGTCAATTTTTAGCTTTCTTGTGTTTAATTTGGCTTAGATTGAAGAAGTTGAATGTTACTATTTTCATTTGTTTAAAATATTGTGGTCTATAAATTATAGCTTTTATTGCATTGTTTGTATAAAAAAATTAGTTGTATTCATTTAGTTTTAACTGCTTTCAACGTTGATTTATGCCAATTTTATGTTTGCTAATATAAAAATTATTGATTTATTTTTTTATTTTTTTGCTGATTTGTATAGATTAAATAGTAAATGTAAAATAATTAAATGTAATTGTTTTGTTGTATGTAAATATTTTTAGCTGTAACTATTTACAGATTTGTGTAGAAAAAATGGTGAATGTAAAATATTTATTCTTTTACAAAAATCTACAAACAATTGCATACAGTAAAATTATGAACTTTTGCATTTGTGTAACTGTTTTTTTTTTTCCAAACGATACAAGATAAATTTATTCAAGAAAACCCGAAAAGGTTACAGAGATGAGGGCATATCCTCCTCAAGAAAAGGGGATAGCCAAAAAGGGGGGATTTCAATCCATACATCAAGGATATCCATCCTAAGTGCAAACTTTGTCACTGCATCTGCTGCCCGGTTACACTTCCTAGGCACATAGCTAAATTCCCCACAGCATGCTTCTCTAGCCAATTGCTTAATATCTTCATTCACAATCTCCACCTCTGCCAACATGTTCTTACTGTTCTTCAAGCCTTCTATAACACCTTTTGCATCAGTCTCAACCACTAGGCCTTTGATACTGGTATCTAAAGCAAATTGCAGTCCTTCACGAATAGCTAATACTTCTACTATTTGTGCACTACCCATATACCAGAGTTTTTTTAGCCATCCCTGCAATAAACATTCCCTGTTCATCCTTGATTGCAATACCCACTCCCCCTATACCATCATTTGTGTAACTGTTTAACTATTACAAAAGAGAGTGTCTTCTAAAATAGTTACATAAGACTCTTTTTAGATAAATTGAAAATTAATTGTTAGAGGTTGTGAGTTTTAGTTAGCTTTAGTTGCTTTAGCTATGCCTAATTACGCGACAAAGCATATGGTTCCAAAACCATGGTCCAAACAGAAGTTCTCACAGAAAATTCTAGACCAACGAAGAAGAATATTCTAGAACTCTACCTGGCAGGAATTTTCAAAAGTGTAAAGGAAACCCACTAAAATACTTAATGACCAAAAACATTTACGAAAAGTGATCTATATGGTATGCCTTTTTGTGTTGATCGACCACCCACTCCTGCATTCTCTACAATCTGCGCATTAATTTCCACTGCAGAGAGAGTTGTACTCTGAATGAAGACTCTGGAATGCCTGATGAATAATGACTCCTACTTAACGGGCGCCTTGAAAATTTTTTTTTCTCACTTGCAGTACTCTTAGAGAGAGAAAAATTCAACTTTGAAGAAAAAAAATCAGGGAGAGAGAGTATCCATGGAGGTAAACCAAGTAGATTTGAAAGTGGTAGATAGAGTTTTGGAGCTGCTTAATGAAGCATTTTCTTGGATTAAGACCCAAGTAGAAGCATTCTTTAAGCTTCTGCGCAACGGATCCACCAAAGCTTTTTGGAGTGCCAAGTCAGTTGTGATAAACTGCTGCGAAAAGCTGAAGCAAGTTCTTGCTGAAATCAACAATTTGATCGATGTGGGAGTTGAGAAACTATCAGAACCAATAGCTGATCAGAAGAACAAGACGAAGAATCCTGAGGAGGGTTCACTTCTTGATGAGCTAAAGAGGCTGTTTCCAAAGATGGTTGAATTGGTGGATTCTTTGACAAAAAGTTTAGATCCTGAATGGAGAAGTAAAGGAGAGAATTTGAAGGGGCCTATTGATCTGGTGGAAGGGTTCATTGACTTGTTGCAGATCAGCTTAAACAGCCCTGTGAAACTCATCATCATTCTTGTTGATGGGTTTGTGATCTACAGGCAGACTCTGAATAATCCAGTGGGTAATGCGTGGAAATTCCCAAAACATAAGGGCAAAGGGAAAGCTGCTCTAGCCATAGCTGCTTTACTAGGTCTTATTAGCGTATTAAAGTAAATTAAATCTCAGAGGATGTTATATATTTTCTTACTATTTCTGATCTCTGTGTTTTGGTATTGACCAGTAGAATAATGATTTGATATCCTTATTTTTGGGTCATGGCCAAAATTTGACCCTAAATGAGATTCATCAGTGTAATAGTGAATATGAGTGTAATTTGTCTTGCACTTATCTATTCTATGCCTTTCGCTCTATATATGGATACTTTGTGCTGCTGGCATGGTTGTAAATTTGATGGGAATGTGTTGATTTTTCGGTTGATTCAAATACGTGTGATATGGATATATGATCAATTTGTAACAACAAAAATTGCACTGTTTCGAAGAAATCAAGTTAGTTTTTTATATCTTAGAGATTCTGGAAGCTGTATTTATTTTATTTTTTATTTTTTTCATTATTTAAAATTAACCCATTTTACTATGTATTTTAGTGATTAGGCTAAATAAATGTTCAGTTAAATTTTGGTTCAATAAACTAGGTTTTTTTTTAAACTTAGAAAAGATTGTCTGTTTGCGTTTTATTTTATTTTATTTTATAATTTTTTCTTTAGTGGATCAACAACAGTGGCCGGGCTTTCTGTCCAACCACTACTCTCTTCTAACTCTCATGACTAGTGTCCAGACTTGAGGTTATTGGTCAACCTCTTAAAGTAAACGAAGATATGTTGGAAAAAAGAAAAAAAAGAGAAAAAAATAAAAAAGAAGGCTTTGATGCTGGCAGCAGAGTATCTTTAATTCAATCAATTCATCTTTAGTTTGTTAATTTGAGAAAAAGCAATGCTTTATGACGGGGACAACAAACAAGGTTCTAATAGGGGATTCGATTCAACCTATTAACTTGAAAACCAAGGCTTTAGTATATTTATTTTTGGAATAATTAAATTATTATATTTTAAATTCCTAAACTTCACGATTAAGTTTTACTTTATTTGATATAATTGAGACTTAGATAAAGGTTCCTATAACTTTTTAAGAATTAGCTTTTGATGAATTAAAGATTGATAATTTTTTTAAGGTTTGATGCCGACTCCAAACTTAATTCCTAGGTGTCTGATTCTTAGGGTCCAACTTCTTCTTCCTTCTTTTCTTTTCTTTCTCTACCTCTTTAAGTGTTGTTAAGGTTGTCTTGCATCTCTTTAGTCCTGTGTCCTGCTTTCAAATACCATTTTTAACTCATCACATTTTGCTACATTTTCTCAGGAGAGAATTCAGTGCTGTGTTTATAAAACTTAGCATGATACTGATGTAAAATGAGCCCTTTGATTCATTTTTGGACAGCTTGAATTTAAAGATGAAAAGTTGCTATTGAAATGACTAAAATGATCTCAATAAACAACTTTTTGATTTTTAAATCCAAACCATTCAAAAGTGAATTTAAGGTCCCATTTCACCTCGGCACCATGTTGAGTAGCACTGAATCCTTTCCCCATTTTCTTGGCCTGTTTTTGGTCATGTCTAATGTCCACTGTTTTTTGCTTTCTTGCACCATGCCAGCGTACCTCTTTTCTTGCCACATATTTTCTCCATGAGGGTGGTTATTGCAACCCCTAAACTTTATTTGCAAACCCCACTTTTTTGTTTTTTTGTTTTTTTTTTTTTTTCAAAGTTTTATGAAAAAAATAATTTTTTTTTAAAATAAAAAATAAAAACTAGATGTGTTGTCTAATAGAAAACATTATTTTGAATAACTTTATAAAAAGAAATTTTTTCCAAAATCTGTCATTTAAGAACACTTTTTGGACATTTATAGTTTATTTCATTTTTATAATGACGAAAATTATAAATGATCAAAAAGTCCTTAAATGATAGATTTTAAAAAAAATTTCTTCTACAAAGTTGTTTAAAATTATGTTTTCTAGTGAACAACTCAATTAATTTTCATACAAAACCCTTTATATTTTTCATAAAACTTTAAAAAATAAAAATAAGTGAGATTTACAAATAAAGTCAGGGGTTGCAATAGCTGCCTTCTTTCTCCACTTCCCATGAAACTTGGGCCTTTTGCTAGGCCTGATTTTCCTTACACAATGGTCACTCGGCCTGTTCTAGGCCTCTTCTAGCATCATCTGCAGGAAGTTGGGCTAAGATGGGCCCGATTGTTTTCGGCCTGTAAATTTTCTAGGCCGAACCAAAGCCCTTTTAGAGATTCAAGCTCCCTGCCAAATTAGTTCCAAATTAAATAGTAATTAAATACTTGATTAGATCCAAATCGAATTATACTTAAATAGTTCGGCTCACTGCAAGCCTGGTGTCATCATAAAAAGGGGAGTGGGATACATTATCTATGGAGTTCCATTTAAGAGATCATATACAAAGAACAGTTAGCTTATTGATGACTTTAGCCATTCATTTTTTTATTTACACAGCTTTTCCGGCGTATGCAAATATGATAGTTTGAGATTAAAATTAATCGTATCTCCACAGAAGGTAATAAAGAGGTGGATTGCCAATGGCTTTAGATTCTAGTGGTATCTCTTCTCCCTTTGTGGAAAGAGGTTCGATGTTTAAGTCTCTTAGAAGTTAGAGCCCTTTGAAATTGAGGTGAGGGGACCCTATTGTATGGAATAGATTATTTGGGATTATGATGGGCTATTGTCCTGTTTGATCTGATTTTAAGGGGACGAAAAAAAAATATAAGGGAGGGGGGTGGGGGGTGGATACTTGGTTTTAATTTAGAGAACAAACTTTTTATTGGGTTTTGAATGTTACCGCTCTTGTTTTTTGCTTTTTTGTTATTATTATTATTACTTAAAAAATAATAATAATAAAATAGAATAATAAAAATAGAAATTAGAGATAAATGATTAGCACCACTTTATAGGTTCTTGGGTCCTCATTTGGTCTTGTGATATGTGTGAGTTTTCTCATTTGTGTGTTGGGTGTGTGAGTTATCTATTTGTGCATAGAGTATAGACAACAATAAAAAAAATAAAATATTAGCACCACTCTTTCAATTAATCTAAGAAGGAGAATCCATTGTATGGTGGGTCACATTTGAGGCAATGGTGAATGCAAAGGGTTCAGTTTATCTCCAGCCTTTTAAGTTCCCAAGAGATCGATTATGTGCAACCTTACCAAGGATTTTGAGCAATGAAGTCACTAATAGCAAGAGGGATAACGAACTAGGACTCTGAATGATCGTGACCAATTAAGTCACCATTTGGCCTGTTGGCTTTAAATCTTCAAACTAACATGTTTTCACAAAAGAGTAGCAATGGCAGCACACACAATTATTAAACAGTGCTGAAATATGAAGAAAAACAAGGGAGAAAATAACACAAAACAGGGGCTGTTCGTGGAGGCTTGGGGGAACCCTCCCATCTGATTCAGTTCCACTTGCCCACTAAAAAAGGTTTACAAAAAACATAAATCTAAGCCATTCACTTGGCTATCATCCAACCATCCATTAGAAGACACAAGAAGACAAAATATAAAGCAAGTTTAAGAAAAAAACAAGTAACCAAACAAGTTAAACAAGACATTAACTTTAACAATCCCCCTTAATGGCGTGTAGTTGAACAAATGTTTGAAAATTCTAAAGTGAGATGATTTTTGAGGTTTAGTTTTAAACAAACTAATTTTCAGTCGTCTGAAACTTTCGATTGGTAGTTTTTGAAAAGGATTTAAAAGACGCATGTGCCCCTGCCATTATGTTTATTTGTCATGGCCCAACCCTATAACTTCTAGATCTGCATTTTGGGTTTAGAAACATGTAGAAAGAGCTAGAAAGAGAGAGAAGGAGAGGGATGGCCTGGAGAGAGAAAATTTCTCCCTCCATTTTCCCATATATTTCATGCATTTTGACCTTGGATCTCCTTATTGTCAGCTTGGATTTACCTATGGCCAACCTCCATCTTGTGTTTGAGAGGTATTTTCTCATGTATAAAGTTAGGGTTTGCATTCTTTTTGGGATTTAGTCATCATATCCTTACATTTTGTGTTTATTCATACAATTTGTAAGGTTTGGTTGCATCTTGGAGTTGGAATCTCCATTCTCTTCATCAATCATGGCATTTGGAAGCTATGGCTTGCTTGGGGGTGCTTGCATATACATCTTAATCTTGGATGTACACTTTCACAACACAAATCTTGCATTTTCTCACATTAAGGTTAAGGTAGGTGCAATTTTCATAAGTTAAAACCATTGCTATGATAATAGGGTTATATTATCATGATATATATATATAATGTTGTTGGAAATTGATTCACATGATTTATGAGATGAATTGTATATATGGGATAATTCTTAATTCTTGGCTAAGTTTGACTTATTTATATTGTTAATTATGAGTTTATATGTATTTTAATTGGTTTAAAACATGCATAATACTATATTGGAATATACATGTTTTGGTTTATGATTTTACTTTATGATTTCAAGGATATGAATCATAAGAAGTTTTCAATGTTACGGTATTTTTATCATAATTTTGAATAATTATGAGAATTACTTTGAATATGGATTTTTGTAAGAATTATGTAAATGATTTTGGTAAATCATTATATTGTACATTTCATTTCGTGGTGGGCATAAACATGCATAAATGGACTTAATAATCAACTTGGTAATGTAGAAGGCTACTAGAGTTAGGAATACTGCGGTCCCAAAATGGGACGTTATGCTGTGGTTTCCTATCATTTAGTTACTGCGGTCCCAAGTAGGGATGTCATACTGTGTTGTCCCAGGGATGAGGCTACTTGCGGTCCAAAGTAGGAACGTTTTGCTGTGTTATTCTCTTGGAGGTTGGGTTATAAATCTTTCATTCCGTGCGCGATTGCTCCTTTGGGGGAAGTTGAGTAATTAATGGAATAATCAATTGTACAAGAGTCTCATTTGCATTGAGTATCATGCATTGTTCATTTTAAGTTATGGATTATAACCTATTTTTGTATTTTTAGATAATAATATACTTAATTAGTATATTTTATTTTAAATGATATAATTAGTTTTATTTATATCATTACTTTAGTTTACTTATGTAAACTTGTATCTACTGAGTCGTCGTACTCATGCCTATCTATTTCAATGTTTTTTAGAAATTATTTTTAGGTGGAGTTATACTTTTACGCGGGAACGCTCTTAAATGAAAAAATTTGCCTATTTTATTTATTAATGTATTTTCATGGGAAGAAATATATATTAATTTAGTTTTCATTTGGGCCAATGGTTGACGGACTTGTAATATAATTAAGGGTTGTAATTTTAATTGATTGTGATTGTGTCCAAGTGGAATGTGATGCATGGGATGATACCACTAGTATGGATGACAAGAAAATTTTATGAAATGAATTTTATAATAGGTTTTATGATAGTATGTCCTATCCACGGATAGGTTATGCCCAAAATTTTAAAAATGAATGAGATTTTGACATGTATCATCCACTTTTTATCAAATGATTTATTAAAGTAAAAATCTTGTTTTATTATATTTAATCATGTCTTAATAATTTGGGTTGTGACAGATTGGACAAGTGATATTCTATTTTTATGATTGATTTTTGTTTTTAATTCTTTTTTAAAACATCAGTATTGCTATTGATATAGTTGAATTTGTGTGAAATTTGATGGTTATAGTTTTTATTAAGATTGCACGTTGAATGTTTTATAATTGACCATCCACTGTTTGACAAAATGCTACAACAAAATGGAAGTACAGAACCCCTTAATTGAGCTTTTGCAGCATTGACAACAAAGCCGAATCATGAAGCCTTGTGATAAGTTCAAAAGGTCCTACATAACCAAATACGTTTTTGGGTAACTAATACAACATTAAATGAAGGCTTTGTAAATGGGCAATTCTAGACCGTTAATGAAAGTCTATCATCTCTTAGTCCTGTCACCGCCATGGTTAAGTAGTCATGTTGCCGTTGTCGAATTGACGTTTTCATTGCCGTTGTCCAGTGAAGTTAGGGTTAGGGTTTTGGTTTTGGTTTTGTGTTTGTGGCAAGAGGATATAAGAAAGGGAGAGTCAGATCGTGTTTTTAGGTGAGTTTAATATGAACTTTTTCTTTGCCAACAAAATTATTTTATCAAATATGCCACATCCTCACCATGTCACATGCACGCTTAAGTGGTGGGCTGATCTCCACTATTGAATGTGTCTTAATCTAATGGCCTGTAATGTGTGTAAAAAAATGTGTATACTGATCCTATCCCTCGAAGATGTTCCGGTTAGCTTCAGCTTACATACTGGTATGTAAGCTGAAAGCAATCCATCCGTTCTTGCCAAGTCAGCTGAAGCGAACGGTGAGGATTATGTTTGGAGGTAAGCACTATTCATCCATGACTTTTTGACCCGAAGTACATCTGCAGCTGAGTCCCATCACCTCAGCCTTTCTCGAACAGTGAGAAGCAATTCGAAATTGGCGGAAAAACACCAGCCCAGCCCTTTCCCCTCTTCTCTTCTCCTGTTCCCCTCTTCTCTTCTCCTGTTCTCCAAACCCTCACGCCCCGGCAGCTAGGAAGCTCACCTTCTCCCTCCGTCTTCTTTACCCATGAGTTATCAAGGAGAGAAAGACGAAGCTGCTGAAGAGCCTCGCCTCACCGCCGGCATCTCCCTCTCCACGAAGGAAGTAAGCATCCCCTGTTGCGTTTTTTTTTTTTTTTTTTGTTTTCCTCTTGTCTTCTCTGAACTAAAAATATTCCTCCCCATCGCAGCTGAAGACCTCCCCATCGCAGCTGAACTCACCGCCGTTCACTCCCCACGAACCTCACCCACCGCCGGCACAGGTAAGCATTCCCCTGTTTCCGTTTTATTTATTTATTTATTTTTCCTCTTCTCTTCTCTAAACTAAAAAAATCCCTCCCCATCGCAGCTGAACTCACCGCCGTTCACTCCCCACCAACCTCACCCACCGCCGGCACAGGTAAGCTTTCCCCTGTTTTCGTTTTATTTTATTTTATTTTTTTCCTCTTCTCTTCTCTAAACTAAAAAAATCCCTCCCCATCGCAGCTGAACTCATCGCCATTCACTCTCCACGAAGCTCACCCACTGCCGGCACAGGTAAGAATTCCCCTGTTTGGATTTTTTTTTTCTTTTTTCCCTCTTCTTTCCCCTGTTTTGGACTGCTGGATTGAAGTTGTTTTTTATGCCATTGGAGTTGAATGAATGAGTTCAAAATTTTTCTCACGCACTGTGTTTTTTCCCTTATCATACCTATCAAATTGATGCGTCCCTTGTTGGACTTCTTGTCCAATTTGCACTCATTCTTTTGATTAATACAATTGTCTATTGAAAAAAAGATCAACATTACTTCAACCACTTGACAACATTTTACTTGAAAAAATTTTAGGGTGTCAATCCCATTTGAACCATCTGACATGATAAAACATTACTTGAAAAAATTTTATTTGTAGTTTCTTTTCTGCAGGACTTTTATTGTTAGCACATAGGGTGTCAATCTAGTGGAATACTTTACCAAATCATAGGCTCTAAGGCTGCATGATATACTATTTGAGGGTGCACTTTAATTGTGATTGGGTTATGCACCCACAATTTTTTGTTGTTTACTTTTTGGTTTACTTTTTGGTTCATTGGAGTATCGTTTATGTTTATTTGTTTATGTTTTTTTTTTTTTTGGTTAAACAGTATTAAGATTCTTTGTTCATACAGATTAATGGAGGATGTTGATATTGAATTAGATGATGACTCACGACCACAACACCAGGACTCCTCCTCAATCAATTCGGAAATGTGTTGTGTTCCCACTATAATGCAAGGACACAAACCTTTTGTGGGACAAGAGTTTGACTCTTTGGATGATACTTATGCCTTCTACAATAATTATGCAAGACAAGCAGGATTTAGTGTTCGAATGGGGAGTAGTAACAAGAATCGGGAGAATGAAGTAATCAGGAAGGTGTATACTTGTTCAAAAGAAGGTGAGAAAATAGAACGAGAACCAAAGCCGGATAGTAAACAACTAAAGAGGAGAAGAGGGTTGAAACGAGAGAGTTGCAATGCGAGGCTCGTCGTTGTAAAGTCGGGTGCTAAATTTAAAGTGTCTATATTTGAGGAGGTGCACAGTCACACTTTTTCATCCCCTGGCAAAGTTTAGCTTTTGCCATCTCATCGGCATGTCTCATCTGCCCGAAGAGCATTGGCACAAACTTTCGGTAATGCAAATATCCCTCCAGCCCAATAGATGAGTGTTTTGGAGATGCAGGCGGGTGGTTTACAAAATGTTGGATGCACTGAACGGGATATTAGAAATGTTAGAAGAGATGTAAGAAAAGCGAATAATGGACATGATGGAGATATGCTGAATGAGCATTTTCTTGCTCAAAAAGAGAGAAATCCGAATTTTATATACACCATTGAGACAGATGATGAGAATCGGATTTCTCATATCTTTTGGGCTGATGCAACAAGTAGAGAGGCCTATAAACATTTTGGGGATGTTGTGGTATTTGACACCACATACCAAACAAATAGGTATGACATGATTTTCGCACCACTATTGGGGGTGAACCATCATGGGCAAACAATAACGTTTGGTTGTGGGTTTTTGTGTGATGAGAACCACGAATCTTTTATTTGGTTGTTTGAGGAATGGATGAAAGCTATGCCAGACGAGCCACCTAAGATGATCATTACTGATCAAGATCCGGCCATGGAGATTGCGATTAAATATGTACTCCCAAATACATACCATAGGTATTACATTTGGCACATCTTAAACAAGTTTTCTGAGAAACTTGGTGCTCGCATTTGTAACCAATATTACGATGACTTTTATACATGTATTTGGGATTCAGAGGGACCAGAGGAGTTTGAGTGCAGATGGGTTGCTCTAATTGAAAAAAGTGAGTTACATGATAATGGGTGGTTGCAGACGATGTTTAACAAGCGGGATAGGTGGGTTCCAGCTTTTGTTAGACATATTTTCTCTGCTAGAATGTCATCTAGTCAAAGAGCAGAGGATAGCCATTCATTTATAAAGAAGTATGTGGATAGAAGGAATTCTTTGATGGACTTTGTGACAAGGTTTAATAGGGCGCTTGAATAGCAAAGGTATGGCGAGTTGCAGGCCGACCATATTGACCATCAAGAGAAACCCATGCTGAAGACTCCAGTTCCATTTGAGAAGCAAATGTCTGAAATTTATACACGTGCCATGTTTCATAAATTTCAAAAAGAGTTGTGGGAATCTATGAAGTATGGGGGTGTTGTTAAGGTGGATGATGAGTTCCATACCATCTATCAGGTTAAAAGGCGTGCGCCTGATGATGGCAAAAGGCAAAATGAAAATGGTGAAAAACGGATACCAGACAGGGTCCGATTGATTGTGGAAGATAAGGTGGCTGATGTTTCAAGTTGCAGTTGTAAGAATTTTGAGTGGGAAGGAATTCCCTGTAGACACTTGTTGCACTATTTTTTTTGTAAAAAACAATACCATGATTTGCCAGGTAAATATATATTGAAGAGGTTGACAAAGGGTGCAAAGTGTCAAAATTTAATGGAGGGCAGTGGGGTGAACTTGGAGGATGCAGGTGATAGGGGCTTGTTGGTTCGCCGTAATGATTTATATGGAATTTTTGCAAGGCTAGTTGATGTAGCTGTTTTAAGTATAGAGGAAACCGAAATGTTGAAAGAAGATTTGTTGACATTTGAAAAGAAGATCAAATCACGCTCTATTGGAGAATGTAGCAACAATTTGGAAGTTCATAGCAATTACCTCCCAATTAGTTCTACTCCTGTGTTGCTAGAGCCAAATCAAGTTAGAGCGAAGGGATGTGGGAAAAGGCTAAAAGGAGGAAAAGAAAAGGCTAGGGAGCAAAATTTGAGAAGATGTAATAGATGTAATAAATGGGGACAATCTCATGACAAGAGGAATTGCCCAGGCCTAATAAACATGTAAGTTTACTTATTACTGTCTCTTAAAACACTTATTGTCCATACTTTAATAATTGCCAATAGTTGAGTATCTGATTTTTTTGATTATCATGTAGGCCTGCTCCTAGTACTAATATTGGAAATTCACATAGCCGTGGTCCTATATCCAATGATGATGTGGTTTCTTCTACTGGTAAGTGAATGATATTTAATCAAGTTTATATTTACTACATACTTTCTTTATTTAAATTTTTGTAATTATTTATTTAACAAATTTTTTATTTTTTATTTTGTTTTTGTTTTTGTAGGGTTCACCAATAGGTGATGGAACAATTAATATTGGATGAGAGAACCTCATGAATGTACATATTGTAGATAGGTGATGGAACAATTAATCAAATTCATTAGTATATCTATGTTTCCTATATATTTATCTCTTATGACAATGGATATCACAATGATGAATCACACATTTGAGTCATGTCAAATGGTTGCAGAAAACACATTGCATTTTTTGAGCAATCTGAGGCTTTGTTGGGAGCTGCAGCTTCAAATAGCATTGTTCCTGCAACAAGATAACGATGGATGATAATGATGGATGATAACATTGTTCCTGCAACATCATCTTCCTCGACATAGTTCGAATAGGAGTGCAAGTTTAATCACTAGTAACTTTTTGGATGATAACGATGTGGAAGCTCTGGAGATGTTGCTTGAGGCTTATTTCATGCAGCTGGATGGGACTCGTAACAAGATATTGTCGGTTAGGGAGTATATTGATGACACAGAGGACTATCTGGTGAGTTTCATTGCTAAAATAGTTGGTCTAGTTCAAAGCTAGTAATACTTTAGCTTGATTCCATCTATTCTTCAATACTGTGGTAGTAGTTGGTTTTTTTTTATTCATCTTCTGCTGAGCTGACCCTGGATGGGTCCTACTCTGGTATGTATGGTCTGTTGTTCTTAATTTATATTTAAATTATAGTCCTTCAAATAACATTTTGAAGTTACTTTGAAGTTACTTTGTTTAAAACTAAGATAACATGTAATTTACAATCAATTTTAAGGATGAGTGTATTAGATGATTTCATCCATCCCTCACAATCTGTTTGGGTGGGTTTTCTGCGTTTTTTTCAGAGTTTGGATGTTCCCTCGGGTGTGGAATTCTTTGTATCTTTGTGTGGAGCTCTTTGTTTTTTAGTGCTACGCGTTGTATCCTAGTGCTTGGGGTTCTTTGTTTGGTGCTTGCTCTGAATTTTAGCCTTTGTGTAGTGTTCTTTGTTGAGTTAAGGTTAGTTTATTTAAGTGTGTATTGATCCTTTGTTTGTTTATTGACACCCTTGGAGAGATGGCTATGGAGAGATGGCTATGGAATTCATTGATACAACACCGATGAATGGCCAGAAGATGCTAGTGCTATCACTAGGCACTGGCACTGCCAAAGATAAAGGGAGATACAATGCAGCCACAGCCTCCAAATGGGGTTTGCTCGATTGGGTATTTAATGATGGCGCCACACCATTGATCGACATTTTCCAGGATGCAAGTTCGGATTTGGTTGATTATCATGTCACCACTGTCTTCAAAGCCTTCCACAGTGAGAAAAATTACCCCCGTATTCAGGTACCATGCAAAGACCAAATTCTAATCTTTGTAACCTCTTGATTCCGACATATATATTTTGGACCGTGCATGTGATGTTATCTGATTTTTCTTGTGGTGGATATACATAATGATACGCTGACTGGTGATGAATCATCAGTTGATATTGCAACAGCAAAGAATCTGCAAAATCTTGTGCAAATTGGGGAGAAGCTGCTTAACAAGCGGGTGTCTAGGGTGAATTTGGAGACCGGCAAGTTTGTGGAAGTTGTCGATGCGGGTACTAATAGAGAAGCTCTTACCGGCTTTGCAGAGCTTCTCTCGGCGGAGAAGAAGCTCAAAGTAGCCAATTGACAGTCCCATTTGCTATGTAGGAAGTGGACTGTTATAGCATGCTAATGTATTTTTTAGTAGGTTTCTTCCGTATCTCAACCGAAATGTTTGTCCCAATCTAAATGACAGTCCCATATTGTTGGTTATTTTTTTGTTTTTTTTTTTAATGACTTTTTCCCCTCTAAATGAGGGTTATTCCGGACTATCAACTAAATGCTATGCTATGAAGAATACAATAGATTAACATGAATACTTTTTCTTCTTCCCTTTTTTTATCTTTTTTTTAAAAAATCTATTCCTATTAAAACTCATAACTAGTTTTTATAAAAACATTTTATATTTTTATAAAATATAAAAAAATTAAAATAAATGGGATGTGCACATAATATTAAGGGTTGCAATAATCACTCAAAAAAAAAAAATGAAAAAAGCAAACAACTAAATGGCTCCAATATTGACGGCAGTACTCAGTGTCGTCCTCATTATCAGAATCAGAAGCTCACCCCCTAATTTCAATCGTTGTCTAAATTCCTGTTCTCTCTGTGGTTTGTCAAGCTTTTTTTCTTGAGCCGCTTGTAGGACTGCTTGCATTTCCCTTCTAACATCACCCATGGCTGCCTGACATGGTTTGACATGACCTCTTTCATGAGCAAGATGTTGCTGCAATCTTGTGATCCCACCTATGATTATTTTTCCACAAAGTAGGCATTGGAGTTTATGCCTAAACTGCTCCACAAGAAACGCATAGCACCATCCAACATCATCACTAGGTGCTTTTTCCCGTTCAATTGGTGTTTTGCCTTTGCCTTTATGCTATTTAGTTGGTGGTTTAGGAGGCATATCTGATTGTTTGTTTCCTTCTTTTTTTTTATTTAACCACTATAAACCTGTTACTTCAATAAATTCATCATACTTAACATCAAAAAACCTATTATTTCAATAAACCACTTCTTCATACACATAGAAATTAAAAAATTACTTTCTAAACATCCACATTAATATTACAATGATTACTAGCAAAAATTATCAAACGCTTTAACATTATTATTTCTTCGCGGATTCCTCGAATCTGGGTATCATTTCCAATCTGGTTGTCATTTCTTTCGGACAATGGTTGGCTATCAATGCTTTCAATCTTCCCTTCCCACCACTCGAACCTTGTCTGTCACGTCGTCGTCTTTGCAATTCATCTTCCCAATCACGAACCCACTGCACAAATCCATTGCATCTCCCAACCTGATCATGGAAGCAATAATGAGTAACAATAATTAGTTCCACACTAAAATAATATTGGAAAATCATAATATGAGTAACAATAATTAGTTTCTCACATTGCATGACGATGCATAGTAGTGTTTACCGAAGTTGTCAATCTTACTATAAGCAATCTTGATTTCACATGGCATTTGGTGACTACAAGCACAATATTTTTGCAAGTCTGGCGCTGTATTACATGCGCTTCCTTCAGATGCCATTAATACACCCTATGTGCTAACAATGAAAGTCCTGCAAAAAAGCAACCACAAATAAAATTTTTTCAAGTAATGTTTTATCATGTCAAATGGTTCAGATGGGATTGACACCCTAAAATATTTTCAAGTAAAATGTTGTCAAGTAATGTTTTTACTAGTCCTAAAATTTTTCAAGGTTGAAGTAATGTTGATCTTTTTTTCAATAGACAATTGTATTAATCAAAACAATTAGTGCAAATTGGAGAGGAAGTCCAACAAGGGACGCAGCAATTTGATAGGTATCATAAGGGAAAAAACACAGTAAGTGAGAAAAATTTTGAACTCATTCATTCAACTCCAATGCCATACAAAACAACTTCAATCCAGCAGTCCGAAACAGGGGAAAGAAGGGGAAAAAAAAAAAAAATTCGAAACAGCGGCATTCTTACCTGTGCCGGCGGTGGGTGAGCTTCGTGGAGAATGAACGGTGGTAAGGAGGGTATTCAGCTGTGATGGGGAGGAATTTTTTTAGTTTAGAGAAGAGAAGTGGAAAAAAAAATTAAATTAAATATCGAAACAGAGGAATGCTTACCTGTGCCGGCGGTGGGTGAGGTTCGTGGAGACTAAACGGCGGTGAGGAGGAGGGTCTTCAGCTGCGATGGGGAGGGTCTTCAGCTGCGATGGGGAGGGATTTTTTTAGTTTAGAGAAGAGAAGAGGAACAAAAAATAAATAAATAAAACGGAAACAGGGGAAAGCTTACCTGTGCCGGCGGTGGGTGAGGTTGGTGGGGAGTGAACGGCGGTGAGTTCAGCTGCGATGGGGAGGGATTTTTTTAGTTTAGAGAAGAGAAGATGAAAAAAAAAATAAAAATTAAAACGGAAACAGGGGAATGCTTACCTGTGCCAGCGGTGGGTGAGGTTCATGGGGAGTGAACGGCGGTGAGTTCAGCTACGATGGGGAGGTCTTCAGCTGCGATGGGGAGGAATATTTTTAGTTCAAAGAAGACAAGAGGAAAACAAAAAAAAAAAAAAAAAAAAACGCAACAGGGGATGCTTACCTCCTTCGTGGAGAGGGAGATGCCGGCGATGAGGCAAGGCTCTTCAGCAGCTTCGTCTTTCTCTCCTTGATAACTCACGGGTAAAGAAGACGGAGGGAGAAGGTGAGCTTCCTAGCTGCCGGGGCGTGAGGGTTTGGAGAACAGGAGAAGAGAAGAGGGGAACAAGAGAAGAGAAGAGGGGAAAGGGCTGGGCTGGTGTTTTTCCGCCAATTTCGAATTGCTTCTCACTGTTCGAGAAAGGCTGAGGTGATGGGACTCAGCTGCAGATGTACTTCGGATCAAAAAGTCATGGATGAACAGTGCTTACCTCCAAACATAATCCTCACCGTTCGCTTCAGCTGACTTGGCAAGAACGAATGGATTGCTTTCAGCTTACATACCAGTATGTAAGCTGAAGCTAACCGGAACATCTTCGTCCTATCCCTTATATATATATATATATATAAATGAATGTCAGAAAAGCTTTTAATTGACCAATACACCTTTATTTTATATTTTAAGTACATCATTACCCTTATACATGGTACATTGATTGAAAGAGGAAATAAGAATATAAAATATAAAACACATAAAGAGGAAATAAGAATATAAAACACATAAATATAAATAGGAATTCAAAGTATATGTTAATTTGTATAAAACCCTAAACCTTTACATATATCATCTACATAATTCTGAATTCTACTTTCTCCATTAATAACGGAATTTTGAATTCTTCTCTCTATTAATAGCATCTTTACCTTGTTTGGTAAATGTTTCTCTACAAAATGCGATAACTTTCTCTCAGAATAAAAAAAACAAAAAGTCACGTGCAACGCACGAATACACCAATTAATATATATATATAGGATGATGATCAGGTAAGCACGTGTTAATATAATTTATATCAACACTCGTATTAGGTGTTGTACCTTATGCATTAGTAGGATATGAGGTATATTAGTACAATGCAAATGGTATAACCCCCAATATATGATACTGATATAACTTATATCAACACATATTGATGGGAACATAACCGTATATATATATTATATATATAAAATTAATAAGATGAGTAATCCAAAAGGGTTTACACAAACAGTAAATGAAAGTAATAATTTTTGTCAAGATTGTCAACTACCACCTTAGTTACACAAATAAATCTAAGCAAAAAAGTTGACTTCTTTAACATTTTTTTTTTATTCTTTTGGTAATTACTCTTTAACATTTTCCCTCAAAAGGATAGTGCATTAAGAGTTTAAGACCCCTTATTAAGAGTCTAAGGCCCTTCTTTGTTTGACTTAAGATCAAATCCAAATCCAACAGAGGTTTACATGTGTCATAAACGTAATGATGCCATGCAACACATGTCATCAAATGAATAGCATACACACCCATCTCCCATTAGATCCTGATCCATATTATCACCACTCTCTTAAGCCCAAAATCCCCCGTTCTCTTCCGTTTTTTTGAACTTCTGCAACATTTACGGACCTTCTCTTCCTCTCTCTCCGAAGGTTGTGTCTCTAAGACTTTGATCTCTTACACTTCGAATCGAGTAAGTTGAAATTCTACTGCAAAAATCAACTTCTCCCCTTCAATTTTTTTCGCATGTTTGATTGAAACCCTTCGTTTAATTTTGTAGTCATTTTACATTGGAAGTGCTTTGAACTTACGTAAATCGAATCATAATGGGTTTGATCATACCTTCTGTTTGGTTGCTGAGAAAATTTTCTTTTCGAAATTTTCAGTCATATGTTTTGTGTTGTTTTGGTTTCTGAAAAATGAGAAACTTACTTAACAAGCATGCCAAATAATTTGATCAGGCACATTTAAGATTAAAGGTTTAACCCCTTTATTTTCTTGCATTTTCTAGGCAACCAAAGGGAGCATATGGGTTCCCTCTCTCTCTCCTTTCAGTGTTCAGTTTTCAGTCATGCCTATTTTGTTTTTTGGTTTTTTGGTTTTAGTTTTTTAGTTTTTTTTAGTTTTTTTTTGTTTGGGGGGTGGGGGGAGAGGGGGGGGGGGGGGGGGTTAATTATAGTTGCTTAATGCCTATGTTCTAGTTCTTGGAGATTTGTTTGATGTAGTCCCAGAATGTTATGTGAATTTGGACACCAGGGGTGTCCACTCTCACTTTCTATGTTTTTTTTTTTTTTTCGTAAACTGGATAATGTGTATGCTCAATAATTGTTTGATAAATTAGCTAGGAGAGACAAATATCGCATTCTACCTTGAACAAATTATCTTGTATGCTCTGTTTGATTACTAGGAAATTGGTAAAAGAAAGAAAAGGAGAAAAAAAAAATTAAAAACTAGTTTTTTGTGCTTTGCCTTTTGAAATAGTTTAAAAAATAAAAATAAAAATGAACTCAAAACAAGCCCTGTAATATTCTGGCTAAGATAAGTTGAGTTTCACTTTACTTAAAAACAAAGCAGTGGAAAATTAAGGCTGCGTCTGGTTTTCAATTTGAAAGTTATCTTTCTTCCTTTCTTTCTTTTTTTTTTTTTGGGTCTTCTTTTTTTCTTAAAACACAGAGTTTTTTCTTAAAACACGGAGAACAGAAAAAAGCATTGAACAATGTATCCATGGAAGAAGAGGAAAAGGAAGAAGAATTCAACTTCCTTCATTGAGTCCTCTTTTGCATTTTGTCGGGTACTCAATAAATTCTCTCTCTCTCTCTCTCTCTCAAATTGGATTAACTCTAGATCCCACCCCAGCCTAAAATTATCCCTACCTTACCCCACTCAATGAAGACAATGTTCAAGGTTCTAAGGCAGGTTTCTGTAATGACATTCAAGACTTTGGGTGTTCAATAAATTCTTACGGTGTTGGCTTTGTATAAACCACTACCATGTTGTGCACACACATTGACATAATGCCACATACCCAACATAATGATTTAGTGCATTAATTCCCCTCCCTTGTTAGACTGAAAACCAAATTCGATGCAGGTTATCTGTGTCATTAGATAGTATGACACATGGCATCAAGTGGATCCGCATACAAACCCACCTCCCTTTAGACCTGGTCTATATCATATGCTCTCTAAAGCACAAAGTCCCCCTTCTCTTCAATATTTTTGAACTTCTCTCTCTCTCTCTCTCTCTCTCTCTCTCTCTCGTGTGTGTTTTTCTCAGACTTTAATCCCTCGTACTTATAGTCAAGTTACAATTCCCTTGTGAAAATCAACTATTACCTTCAATTTTTTCCCTGTTTAATTTAACACCTTCATGTAATTTTGCGTTTTCACAATCATTTACAGTTGAAATGCCTTGAATAAACTGAATTTGAATCACAATCACGTCAATCATTTTCCCATGGTTTTTTGCTGAGGAAATTAAGAAAAAGAAAAGGAATAAAAAATTTTAATAACTTGTTTCATGTTCTTTTTTTCCTTCTTTTTTTATTTATTTTTATTTTTTTTTATAATGAGGAAGCCCAAACCACGGGTCCATATAACACCCTACAACCCATATGGACCAGGTAAGTCTAAGGCCCATGAGAGCCATGAAACCTTGTGTGGGTGGCCCTAGGGGTTTAGCAAGAGTCGAACTCAAGACCTCTGCTTTGTGAGCCGGCGTCCCTTGCCAACTAAGCTACCCCTTGGGGTTTGTTTCATGTTCTTTTGATCACTGAAACTAAGCCAAACAATTCTATTAGTTCAGTGGAGTGAAGGTTTTGGTTTCTCAGATTTCAAATGATGGAAATTCTAATGTTTGAAGTTTAATTTCTTTCATTTCCTCAGTTTTCTCAGCAAACAAATGGAGTGTAAATATATAATGTATTCACTCTTACTCATGTCCTTTTTTTATTGATGTTTTTGCCAATTTTAGTTGCTTGATGCCTATGTGTTGTCACATACATTTAATTTGCTTAGATTGAATGATTAAATTGAAAAATCTTGTGTGAATTTCAACATAAGGTATCCACTTTCATTTCTATGTGATTCTTTGACACTAGGTATTGTTATGCGTGCTCATTAGGTTTGTGATAAATTAGCTAAGAGTGACAACTGTGGATTTCTACATAGAAAAAGCCTATCTTGCATGATCTGTTCAGTTTCTAGGAATCTGAGGAAAATAAAAAGAGAAGAGAATTTGAAACCATTATTTTCTATGTCTGGTTTCCAAAAAATTGAAAAAAAAAAAAAAAAAAAAATTAGAGCAAGCCCTGTTTGGATAGGATGATTTCAGTTCCTCTTTACTTTAGCACAAAACAATGGAAAATCAAGGCTGTGTTTGGTTCCAATCTGAAATTTGTTTTTCAGTTACGAAAATGCAGAAAACAGAAAACAGAAAACAGTATTGTTTGACCCTGTCCCTTTGGTGAACTGTTTTTAACAGCTTGTCTTGAAAACAAGCTGTTTTTAAGAAACTATAAAAAAGTTGTTTATGCTCTAAAAACTGTGAGCCCTTTAACAACTGAAAAGGAATGAAAATGGTGAGGTATTAATCATTGTTTTTGATCCCAAAAATGAAGACAATTTTCAGAAGACAATTTTCAGAAAACCATTTTTGAGTTATGAGCCAAATGGCCTTGAAAACCTGAGTTATTTTTTCTTTTATTTTTCCAGTTTTCTCAGGAGTGAAACAAAGTTGTACATTCTCTTCTGTTTCTCCTCAATAATTAGCTAATTTCCCAGGATAAAGAAAAATCTACGATGCATTTGAAAGATAATAGCAAATGATGTTGTGTGGCAGTGGATTTGGAGGATGGAGGTGGAGTGATAGAGAACTCTGCTGGAGAGGAATTGGTTGCAAGTGAAGGAGTTGTGATTCTTGAACCGCATGAGGGTATGGAGTTTGAATCTGAAGATGCTGCCAAGATATTCTATGATGAATATGCACGGCGGTTAGGATTTGTCATGCGCGTTATGTCCTGCCGTCGTTCAGAGAGAGATGGAAGGATTCTTGCTCGTCGGCTTGGATGCAATAAAGAGGGTTATTGTGTTAGTATTCGAGGTAAATTTGGGGCAGTTAGGAAGCCACGACCAAGCACAAGGGAAGGTTGTAAGGCAATGGTTCATGTAAAGTCTGATAAGTCTGGAAAGTGGATCATAACAAAGTGTATTAAGGACCATAATCATCCACTTGTGGTTTCCCCCCGTGAAGCTCGCCAGACTATGGTGAGTTGCCTTCACTTAACTGTAAACTGAAGCATCTTTTCCATATTTTCACCATTACTTTAATGATTTAGTTTTTTTCACTGAATTCATTCTCTGGAGTATATATATTTCTCCATATGCTGTAAAATTTATGAATAAAGGGGTTCAGTCTTGTGGATTCCTTTTCTTCACTGACATTATTTTGCCTTATATTTTATTTTCTAAATGTTCTATATCTTATTTGTTATGTATGAGACAATCTTTGGGATTTCTACCATTGTTGGGAAAAATTTATTCATTGGATAATTTTTATCTTTGTTCTCTTTACTGTGTATTATGAATTTATGATAACCGTTACAGTGTGTGTACATGATGACCTAGGAAGCTCCAACACTCCAAAAAATCTAGAAATGCAGTGTCCACATATTGGACATAACACTTGCCCGATTCCCTGATTCACCTACTTCACGTGTTGGATATGCCTGGGAAGTGTCCATTATTTTTTATTCTTTTCTTTTACCTGACATGGTCAAGGCATTGCCCTGACACTTTGCTGACACGTACGAGACACACCTGCGATATGGTGGAGAGTCTTTTTGTGTATCTTGATCATTGGAATTCGGCAATTGATGATAAATTTGTTTCTTTTTTTTTTTTTTTTATTTATGTTTTGGGTGGAAAATGGAACCATGCTTGAAGATAAATGCCATTGTTACAACTTATGACCTATTATGACTTGTGGAATTATGGATGTCTTTTATGTTTATGTAATTATATCTTTTGTATCTCCTTATATTTTGTCTTTTTTTTAATATATATTGGAACTTTTAACTATATATGTATGTAAATTATGAATATTTATTTATTTAATTATTATTGTGTCTCTGTCGTGTCGCATCATAGTTTTTTTAGGATTTTCCGTATCAGTGTGTCGGTGTCGTGTTGTACCCTTGTCGCGTGTCAGTGCTTCTTAGATGACGACACTATAATATAGGTGCTTCAGTACTTTATTAGTTCATTTTCTTGAACTTTGAAGTTGGATGTATTTTAGTCACAATTTGCATAATATTCTTTTCCCCAAGTTCCTTAACAAGTGGTTTGTAAGCTAATATGAATTCTTCTGAGTCCTCTAATTCCCAAATGCATACATTGACTTGGAAATTTTATGTTCCGTTTGAAAAATATCATGATATTTATGATGGATTTAATCGTATGTGACCCCCATGCATCATATAGGCGATGCAACATGGAGTAGGCCCCTTGATTCTAGGCACTGTCTTTGCTATAGTAACAACTAACAACCATAGTTTGGAAGTAAGGACATGTTTGTTTAGCTAGAATGGAATGGATGACAATGGAATCTAATTCCATGCTTGAAGTAGTCTGGAATGGAAAGGGGTGTGAAATGACTGTCCAAACACATTGTTGATTCCATTTCCATTTAAATTACCTTATCCAAACATGTTGTTTGGAATGTGATTCCATTCCAGCTAAACAAACATGGCCTAAGGGTTTAAATTATTTAGATTTTCTTAGCTTAATATAAAAATTTATATTCAATAACTAACGACACTAAATTATTTACTTATATTTACACATTTTAAAAAAATTAGTATTTATATACAATATGTAAATGAATATTAATACACACCACGCTAAAGTTCATCATTCTTCATTTCTATTCTCTCACATGTGAAGTAGAGAGAGAGTCTTGAGAATTGGAGTGGTTTTCAAGGCAATAATTCAAAACAAAGTCCTAACCATCATTGAATCATGCGCATGCGCGCGCAAGAGAGGTCAAGACTTAGGGTGAGCGAGAATTTTCATGAATCTGTTTTACCATTGGCTTACTAACATGTTTCATGTCTCTGAGACCTCCATCTCTACATTGAAGTGTGAGTGGGTCAAGGAAACATATGGGCACATTTGTGATTGACCAATAAATTGTGACCTGGGACAAACAAATGAACATACCAAAAGAAAGATACCTAACACCTACCAACAAAATTACAAAAATCTGTTGTCAATCGTTAGTTCTCAGCTGTCATTTAATTTAAAAAGATGGTACCTAGAAGAGATAGAAATTTTAAATACATGCTAGAACAATGCTAAAGACATCCGCTTTTATGCAGTAGGATCCCATATCTAGTGGTGTTTATGGATCTATGAAAGAAAAAGACAGATCTTGATACAAAGTAGTAAGTTGTGTAGTTCTTTGGCAAGTTTTTAATGCAAAATGAAATTGTGGCCCATTGATTGATATCTTATTGCCATATCAGATTTTGTCTAAGAAAATGTTAATACACACTCTTACTATTTTTTTGCACTATTGTTGCTCTCAGCAGATGAAACACTAGCTCTAAAATATGTGCTTTTTATTTTAAATATGACATGTATGAGTATAATTATTACAGTTAATTTGTTTATATATTTTTCTTCCTTTTTAGTAAACATCGTTTCATGTTTTAGTGAGTACAAGAGTTGGAAGTACGGTGCCAGAAAATCCCAATTTAAGAATTGAGATGCGCTATTCCTTTTGCTTTGTGTTCTTTTGACATGTATCAAGAATATGTGTGAATTTTAAAAATTTTATGGAGGTAAATGTGGAAGCATGTTTTTCTTGGCCTATGCACTGCTTAGGCATTGCCTATCTCATATGAGGGGTTAATTGTGTTAGCATTGCCTAAACATCTTGACAACATTGCATGAACTATCATCGTGCTTGGCCTTTACATCTAGAAATTTCTCATCCTACAGCTAACGGTAGAAAAACTACTTTGTCCATAAAGATCGCTGTGATAGTTTCTTTTTCTGTTTATTTCCCTTGGGATCTTGGAATTATATCGCTTTCAGATTTATTAGATATTTGGTGTGTAGTGGATTCAGCATATACAGTTGGGGGACTGTTCCCTGGATCTTTGTCATCAGTGACTGTACCTAAGTAGTGGCTGTACCAAAGTCACTGTTGATGGTTATTCTTTGGGGGTTTCAAGTTCAATTGGGATTGGTTGATTAAGTAGGAGTTTCAATACACATATGTTGTTTCTTGAGATTAGTGTGACAATGGATTCTTACAAGGTTGAGCTATTAGTGTTACATGAGGTTTCCCTAAGTTTAAGTTCAAATGCATCTTCAGTTTTATTATCCTAGGTCTTGGATATGTTTCCATTTTATTAGTAAGATTATAAAATCATTCTATATGCTCGGATAAAACAGAAAAACCACAGAGCTACTTAAAAGAAAAATAAAATGTCTACAACTCTACATCCTCCCTATTGTTATACATAGTATTCTGCAAACCCCCTTAAAATTGTTCTTAGAAACTGAAGACCCTGTCAAAATGTGACCTTTAACTCCATAAAAAACTTTAGCAAGAGATACAAAATTGACATCCGGTTTAACTCTTTTTAGAAGTAGTCACACCACATCTTTCTTCTTGGTTTGCTTCTTTGCTAACAGAGGAACTGTGTCCTGTGATACGATACTCCTCTGACATGCCCTGTGCCTGGTTGAGGCACAGCCATCATGAGTTCAATACACAGCTGAAACATTGGGCCCTTTTTTTTTTTTTTTTTTTTTTAACAAGAAAAAAAAGTAAAAATTATAATAGAGATTAAAATTGTAACAGAAAATATATAACAAGAGATGAGAAGGATATGATTATATCTATATATATGTACGAAAATTTACATATTTACTGTCCATATCATGGTTGTGTCCGGTTTGGGCTTTGTTGTGTTCTTTTTGCTTCTTTGTTGGACTCCTTGTCCAATTTGTATTTTTCTTCCTAATTTATACAATTTTCTCTTTTAAATATATATATATATATTTCTTAAGAATTTGTTGTGTTGACGTGTTCATATTATATCTTATCTGTTTCCTGTGTGCCCATGCTACATAGGCCCTTAAGTTTTCATATTATAATGTTTGCAAAACAATTAATTTACATCAGGTGTGGCATGGGATTAATATCTATAGACACCTCATTTTCATGTCCTTCACAGGGACTTCAATTTCCTGGCTCATTAATAAACTATATTCGCTGCATCTACTTAGGAATGCCAATGGGGCGGGGCGGGGCGGGGTGGGGTGGGGGTGGGTTGGCACTATCCCTTCCCCAACCCCGACTTTGAAGCACCATAACCAAACCCGACTGGGCAGACAGATGAAAAACCATCCCTGAACCATTAGGATCACTGTAACCACGTCACTTCACCCTGCAGTGGCAACTTTTTTTGTTTTGTTTTTTACTTACAACGGTTGCAACCTATTATTATATATACATATACATGTTCATATTAATTACTCAATTTTTTGCTACTTGCAACCGTGTTTCCTCCCCAGCAACATTCATGTACAGATTGAATAATTCATAATCTTACATATAAATTTGGCTACTTAGCAAAGCAAAGCAAACAAACGAAAAGAAAAAAAAAAAAAAAAAAAGCCAAATTGCATTTTCATATAAACAGATTGGCAATATGGCAACTACTGATCTACAACATTTTTTATATATTGAGGTAAAGATAGAAAGAAGCGGTGGCTAACAGCAGTGAAAAGGGGAGAGAAAGCTGAGAGACGACGAAGATGAGGGAGATGGTGAACTGTGACGGCGGCAATGAACAAAGTAGATCTGGTCATCTGGTGTAGATCCGGCGAATGCATAACTGTATACAAAGATCTGAATTGTATACCATTAATAGAGGAGAACCCCCACCATGATTTGTGTAGATCTGACTTCGTTGAAGTCTTGAAGATCAATTCCACTTGATTTGGCCAGCAAGGAAGTTCCTGATAGTGACTAGCGGAGAGAATATGAGATTGAAAGAGATAAGAGCGTTGAGAGTGATGGAGGTGGAGAGAGATTGAGAGAATGAAAAGTTGAGAGAAGGACTGACAGAGAGGGGGGCAAAACGTTGGGATAGAGAAGGAGGCGGAGAGAGAATGAGAGTTATCTCATACTTATCTGATGAGAGTTATATATATATAAAACGGTAAAAGGTAATATTAAATTTGGGGCGGGTGGGGTGGGTTTGCGGGTTGGGACATATGTAAACCATAACCGACCCGAACCAATTTCAAAAATAAAAATTGACCCCGAACCTGAACCAAAACCTGAAAAACTTACCCCAAAAAAAAATGTAGGGGCAGTGCGGGGCGGGTCAAATTTGCCATCTCTACATCTACTTTGTTTTGTTTTTTACCATTTCTTAATGTGTGCAAACATGCACATATTACAAATATTTTTTCATTTGTATATTTATGTATGCATGTATGTATGTATAGTGTACTTACATTAATGTAACCGAGGTGATTTGAAGTAGGATATTTTTTCTAAGAGGGAAGCTATTGCCGCCACATAAAGTACTCTAAGTCCAACCCCCCACGTGGATTACATTTTTTAAGGTTTTATGAAAAATATGAAAGGTTTCTACGAAAACTAGAAGTGTTGTCCACTAAAAAACATCATCTTGAACAACTTTGCAGAAGAAATTTTTTCCAAAATCTGTCATTTAAGTACACTTTTTGGCCATTTACAATCTTTGTTTCATTTTTACAAAATGTTCCATGAAAAATGGCCAAAACATCCACTAATATCACAGATTTTGGAAAAAAGTTTCTTCTACAAAGTTGTTCGGAATGATGTTTTCGAGGGGACCACATGACTAGTTTTCGTAAAAACCTTTTATATTTTTCATAAAACCTTTAAAAGTGTAAATTTAGTGTGGGGCTTAAAGTACTTTATGTGGTGGCAATAGCCTGGCTCTTTTTCTAATTAGACATGAAAAATGATCCTCTTCTATGGATGCTTAATGCTTTATCTTAGCCAGTGATGTTGAGTTTATTGTTTTCAGCTATATATGATTCAAATTAATTGTTTTGCATTTCTGATTCTGTAGGATGAGAAGGACAAAAAAATTCAGGAGCTAACTACAGATCTGCGTAATAAGAAACGGTTATGTGCAGCATATCAAGAACAGCTAGTCGCATTTATGAAAGAAGTTGAAGAACATAGTGACCAGCTATCAAAGAAAGCTCAAGTCGTAGCTAACAATCTTAGAGAATTCGAGTCTAAAGAGCAGGAGGTTTCACACCAAAGATAGCCCCCGCATTTCAAGTTAGTAATCTTCACCATTTCATCAAATTGGTTAATCATGCACGTTGTTGCATTTTATAATTTTTGTTCTTTAATTTTCCACTTAGGGTGGGTTTGTTTCTATGGAAGTCATTTCCAGCAGAGAACTGGGTTTCTGACTTCCAGTTGGTTACCACTTTAAAATTGTTGATCCAAGAGTAGAACATGATTGGCAGTTTTGATGTTTTTCATTGGGTAACCTTTTGCCAAATCTATGTTCTTGTTTATTTTTTTAAAATTTGGTGTCTAAAAAATTATAGGAAAGATGTTCCACTCTGTTCTTTTAGTTGGTTAAGAGAATCACACTATTGGCCTATTACTACAGGCAACAATTGTCTCTTGTGTGTGTTTGTTTATGTGTTTCCTAAAGACGGAAATATTTATATGGAAACAGGTGATCCCAAGTAGTAAATTGGCTTGAACAATGGTTCACTGTATCTTAAAACTTGCAATGTCCTGGCGCATTGACCTGTAAAGCCTGTCTACCATCCAGGTCTTCAGGTTAATGGAACTGTTAGTTTTGGGAGAAACACATGTGCACGTAAAATACTACATAATGCTTGTTGTAGTATTCAAAGTTTCTAGGTAAATGGAACTGTTGGTTTAGGGAGAAACACATTTTCATGCAAGCACGCAGGGGTGGGACCAGGAATTTTTGGTTGGGGTGGCTGGTTTTATAAAAATAAAAAGGGGAAAAACTAGCTCACATTAACACTCATCAGGCATGGAGTTGGCTGTGGAGGCATGACTAGGGTTTGATTCAAAAGAGATATTTCTTCTTTTGTTTTTTTCTTTCCTTCCAGACTTTCAGTCGAATGAGAAGAAACACACAACACAACTCATGCACACACATATGGGAATACATAAACTTAACCCAACCATACACCTCTCAAAAGAGTACCTTACCTTTGAAGAGGTGGAGGAGCTTACGTAGTTATGTGTAATTGTGCACGTAGATACATCAGCTTTGCCGAATCTGCTTTTGGTTATTTTACTAAAATTCCCATTATTTAAGGTTGTCATTTACTTGAGTTTGGTTTTGATATAATGAAATTAATATTTATGGTTTGATTTGGTCAGATGAGTTCTACCATTTCAAGTTAAGTCGAAGGTTTTGGTGTGGCTACCTATACAAAATTGCAATTTCTTAAAACAATATAGTTCTTGTGCAACATATCCCAAACTATCTCACACAATCACAACCGTCTATGGGCGTCATGCTCGAGCTCATGACAATTCATTTGTGGGTGCATGTCACTCACGGACAGCTATGATTGTACAGGATATCCGGGATATTCCGCACATGATCAAAGTTGTATATATATATATATATGAAAATTTGCAAGGGCTGTGGCCCCCAGCTGTTTTCATATCACTCCGTCCTTGTGTGCAGGTAAAATATTACAAAATGTTTGTTGTAAATTTACTTCTTTCAATGCATTTATGTTAGTGTTTTAGAATTTCTTTTCTTATATATATATATACATTATAGGTAATATTCAATGTTTTCTACTAGGATATTATTTTTCTAATTTTTATATTAACTGCAGATATGTTCTTGTATCACGGGTAGTCTATTTTACCCATCCAATCCATGTCTAGGCTAGGTTTCCAGTTCTCTGAAGTGATTGGGTTTTTAAATATAGATTCCAAGAGTGACAAATCCATGGAAACTGTGATTTTGAAATCATTAACATATTGAAAAGCGAGCAACTTTCTAATCCAACTCTAAGTAACTACCTGATTCAAACAAATTAACATAAGAGTTCTGCTCTCCAATTGTATTTTACTTTTTGTTACATGTGTCATAAATTGACCTGAGTCTGATTAAAGAATTCATGAAATTGCCTTTCATTTCTGATCACATTTCAATTTCATTTGGCGACATGAACTCTAAATAATAATGAGGAAGTATGGAATTGAATACTAATTTCTTTCGTCTTTTGGAATTATCATGTTTGTGCAGCAAAAGAAGCAAACAGTGACAGAAAGCCAATATGGCATGTTGTATTATGTACAAATGCAAGTGATGACAGAGCTGCTGTGGTGTTGGTGATACCAAAGCTTGTAAAGGCTGACATTTTTTCTTATTATGTGTCTTACTAGGTGTATCAATTAGCAAGTAATTGGTAATTGTTAGCATAATTGAATGGTGCAAATTCAATATAGTGGAAAATTTTGGTTGTATTTGAAATGAATCTGATTGATTAAATCAAATTGGCAAATGCCGTTATCTGAAACCCAATTGTAAGCATTATTCTTTTTTTATTGATTTCCTAGTTGAATATGGTTTATAATATATCTGCAAGATATTTTCTAGGAGCTCATGGGGACAACTATGGATGTAGTTACATTTAATTTGAATCTCATCGGTTGGCCTTTTTATTATTCAAATGTTTGTTATGAATTGGGCAAAAAGTTTCTGCAGGGAAATGTACTCAGCTGATGGTAGGCTCGGCGCTCTGTATTCTGCTGATCTCACTGTGTTTAATTTCAAATTATTGAAAAGGTTGTGATCAAGTCTGCTTTTCATGAGAATATGGAATGTGATTTTATTATATAATTCACTAATTATCCAGGTCAAGAGAGAACAATGGCATTCTTTTTAGCATTTTATTTCATCCTTGAGAATGGCAAAGCAGGCAATGGGAAGGATGGCAACCACCATGCATGTTTCTATCTGTCTAGGAACGACGAGCACAGGCAGCAACAGTAACAAAGTAATGACAGAGACAGGGTGCAGTTTTGAATACTATTAAGATGGCAGTTATGGGAACCAAGGCCTCTTTCTCTCACACATCACATTATGGAGAATAGCTATCTTTATATTAGGTTGCTTATATATATTTTTTCTCATTTATATGATGGATGTTATGTCTCTTGCTTATATTTTTTTTTTCTCATTCATATGATGATATTATGTCTCTTGATCTTAGCCTTTTCAGGCTCTTGATAAAACCTTGCCTCCATCGCAGCTCTGCAACTTTTCCAGGTCAAGTTGAACACCCACTTCTTATTGTGTGCTCTTCTATTAACTTTTGGATTGAACTTCTTCATAAGAATGATTTGCTCACCAGTAGAATGTTTTCTTTTGATTGTCACTTTCTTGTTAATCTTTGCAATTATATATACATATCCCTCTTTAAATATTTTGTGCACAAATAAATTCGGTTGGTAAGAGCTTAGTCTGACCATTAGAGTTTATTATTTTAGATCTGTTGTATTTTTAGAAAATTTTGAGAGATTATTGAGATTGCATTGTCCAAACAAGCTTCATGCATTTTTTTTTTTTTATTATTCCCTAAAAAGGCTTCCAACAAGTCATTTGTTTGGTGCTAATAAATAAATAATTAAATAAAAACCTTTTGAATTTGGATTTAAATAAGCCTTTCATAAGGTAATAGGGATGAACTTGTATGGAAAGAATTTCACCTTCTCACCATTGGATATACAAATTTCTGGGTGATTTGTATATCACAGGGATTAACTGATTTGTGATACCCATCATTTGAAGAGGGAAAAAAATTTATAAAGGGTAAAGATGCTTATCACCTACCTCTCCCTTCTATTGTTATAGTAAATGAATTTTTTCGAAGTGTAGTGGTTGGAGAAAGTAAGACGTAGGCAAATTTATTGCCATTAACTCTCAAAAAACAAAACAAAAGAGGGAAAACACTTTTTTTTCTTTTTTGGGTGAAAAGGGGAAAACACTTGCGTCATAGTCCATCATTGCAAACAGGATACAAGGACACATTTTCCTAATAATACATGGGACTTATACATCAAATAAATGTGTGTCACATTATCATTGCAAACAGGATAGAGGACACATTTTCCTAACAATACATGGGACTTATATATTTTATCAGTAAGTTGAATGTACATTCCGAATTCAACGACCTAGAGGGTGGTGAATAGGTTACAATTAACCAGTTTGACAAAATATATCAAAGTTATATTCTCATCAAAGAAGTTAAAAAAAATCTACCAATTATATACACTCGCGCGCATAATTTTTCACGTGGAAACCTAATGGAGAAAAACTATGGGATCTCATCCCATTTGAGTAATCCACTATGAGTAAAGGGAGAACACAAGATTTACCGACACACGCCCGACCAACTCTTACTCCACATGACACTCTTTGAGTCTTCTTCCGTGCAATGCTTAATTCAAACCTTCAATTTACGGCGGCAGTTGTCAATTCCCTCAAACAAAATCAACGATCAGCCTGAATGTGTTCCCATGTCGAACTTCGTGACACTACCATCTTTAGAATCCACAAAGAATGACAACCATGCCTTGGAACCTTTCTCACGAATGAAAGAAGTGTTGGTGTGGTCTAATGCTCTCTAAAATATAAACATGAATGTCCTAGGTAATGTCTCCAGGGAGATGGATGGAGGCTGGCTAGCCTCCTTGGGGTTTTTTATTAGAAAAAGTCTCTTTGAGTATCTCCAAATATACTAGTCATTTTTTTACTACTTTAGCTAGCAAACTGACATTTGTTAAAATAATTAAGTAGTTATCCAAGTGAGTACTCCATAGGTACTAAATTTTTTTTTTAGCTATTTCAATTTTTTTATTAATAATCTTTAATTTTTCAATCATTTGATGGAGTGAGAAAGAGTGAATGGTACACAGATTGAGAAAAAATGTCCCTTTTTAAATAAAAATAGTTTAGCAAGTGAAAATTCGTAAGCTAAATATAGCTATTCAAAATGTCAATATTTAAAATAACCGGTTGTTGATACAGAAATTCCCGTAACCATGTCGAACCAATTACAACCTTCATGTGGAATGTTAACTAATTAGGCTAACTATTTTGCAGTTGGGACGTCTAGTCAACACTCCGTGATCAACCCTAAACAGCCTCACTAACTTAAGTGCTTTCGAGGGGAGCATCCACCCCCTCAAGGATGCCCTTCTTCAGAAGGACACCCTCACCCTCGACGATGCTCGAATTACCTCGAGGTGGGTCTACGTGCCCTCTTCAAATCGGATACTTGTCGGATTGCGCAATAGGAGTTGAGAATGATAATCTATACAATCTCCTCAAAGTACTCTCAAGGTATCGTGCCCTAGCCCAATACTAGTCCAGGATGAGGCAAAACCTAGGAGGCTCAATCACGAGTTTGACTCGGTTCTCTCTCTCTGGACACTTAGAGGATCTTGGATTAACAGATTGAAAGAAGGTTCTCTAAGGTGGAGGGTCACCCCTATGGCATTGGGGTCACACCATCTTAGTTGATCTTAGGGAATAGCTAAGAGTGACAAATTAAGTCAACTACCTCGATCACACCAAAAGGGCTGATGGGATGGCTAATGGGTTGAAGCCATACCTCGTGTGGACCAAAAGATTGACAAAGCATGGATATCAACGCCTATACAGGTCGGGCAACCTACCCACTAGGGCCTAGGTCTATTATCCTACTACCCTATGCCTAAGTCATCCTACGTATTGGCACTATTAAAGGTCTCCTTTGGCTTCATTGGAGGGGGCGATCAATATCCACCACCAACCCCCCATAATTAGGGAATCTACTCTTTGATCTCAAACTGTTAAAGGTTTCATTTGGACTAGAATCTCTCCAGTACAAGTCTAGTCTCTTGAGGTCAACTTTCTCTCTGCCTTCTCCTACTCCCACGCTACCCTAGATTGTTTCTATTTCTTCTCCACTAGGATCTCTTCATTTGTCCCACTATTACACGTGGTTGACCTCCTTGAGTACGACCCATATGGGCTTTGTTGACTCCACACCAACTCTCACGACAAACACCAGTCATATATCTAACACCTTGGAAAAAGAAAAATATGACTTAACTAGTTAAAATAGGTAAGAGGATTAGATAGCTCACTCCTTGTAAATGCTTATCCCAAAACATTCTATAAGAATTAGAAGTTATTCAAACACAAAAGGAAAATTTTACAAATTTCTAGATGTGAATTTTACAAAACTTGCTCGATCCAAAGTGGATTCGCTTAAGCGAATTCGCTAGTGTTGGCTACTGCCTTCCCTTTGCTCAAGTTAACCCAAACTCACTCAAGTGGATCCATTATTTTATCTCACTTAAGACAAACCAAACTCGCTTAAGCCTATCCAATTTGACATGCACAGACAACTTTCACTGAAATGGCCATAACTTGCTCTAGGAAACTTGAATTACTAAACTATTTGAAGCATTAAAACCTAGACTCGAAAAACTTTGAAAACAGTAGAACTCTTGGTCAAATCATTAAAACTTAAATCATCAATTTGAGTTTTTTTTACTTCCCCTAAAGTCAACCATGAAGAGCCTTAAACAAAATGCATTATAGCCTAGCTACTCATAAGGTTGTCCTGGGGTCTGATTAAGTAGAAAGAAGTTATAAACACCGAGACACAAGGGATAACTAGGTCCCCAAGTCATCCTACTTTCCTAAGGAGAGAGTTCTTGGGACCAAAAAGGAGTCTTATCATTGGTTGCATTTGGTTTGTGTGAATATAGAATGAAAAAGAATAAAATGAGAATGAGAACGGATTTGAATGATGATTCCATTTCAATGTTTGGTAAGGGGTGAGAATGAAATTGGAGAGAGATAAGATGAGATTTCATTTTTTGTGATTTCATTCCTTAAAGGATGTGAATGGTCATTCTTCTTGGTTTGAAAACATTCTCAAGAGGTTAGCTATTTTAACTTTTTAGTTAAAGTAAAAAGCAGCAGCATCTCCAACAGGCTAGGTTAGCTATTTGGTTCTCTAAGAGCATCTTCAAGGTTATTAGCTATTTTTTTGCTACTTTAGCTAGTAAAATGATATTTTTTAAAATAATTAACTAGCTATCCAAGTGAGTACTCCAATGGTATTAGTTATTTTTGAGTTATTTCAAAAATTTTATTAATAATCTTTCTTTTTTAATCATTTGGTGGAGAGATAAAAAGGGAATAATGCATAAAGAGATGAAAATGTCACTTTTTTAACTAAAAATAGTTTAGCTAGCGAATGTTCGCTAGTTAAATGTTGCTAGCCAAAATAAATATAGTTAAAATAACTAATCATATAGCTAGTCCATTGGAAAAGGAAAAAAGTGTTTTAACTAGCTAAAATAAATAGGGAGGTTGAATAGCTAACCCATTGGAGATTTTCTAAAATAATTAGGCCTTTTGAGGCTCTGCAAATGTAATTAGCCTTCTTGAGTCTTTTTACTAGAATAGAGAAAAAACAGCTAGTCCTATAAAAAGAAAATAACTTCATTATATCCCTCACTTGAATAGGCAATTCTCTATTTTAACTAATTTTAGAGAATCATTTTGGCTCCCTTTGCTGAATAAGAAGTAACTTCTATAAATTTTTCCAAAATAAATAAGCTCTATTGGAGATGTTCGAGGAAAGAATGACTGTTACATCCTTTGAAATTAGCCTCGTAAAAAAATGCTAATTGATATCCGTATGATCGACTACCCAAGCATTCCATTCTCACTCTCACCCCAACCTGTCAATCCCAACCTTAATTTCGTATTTTTCCAATTTTCCATTACAGTGCCTCATCCGCCCCTAGGCTGGACAGTGATCCGTTCACAAGAGTACAGTGGTCCACTGCACTGTCCAATTAAAATTTTCCACGTGTCATTGCCTGTAAACCATCAATCCTCGGGGACCGTCCTACCCCTCCAAGGCTCTGCAACACACCGAACCGAAGTCGTCCCCTTTTCAAAACCTTCTGAAAACCTCAGGAATTCGTTACAACACCTCTCTCCCCACAGCGGTAAAATCACTTCCAAAAAACAAAGTAAGTGTTTTCTCTCCTTTTCTGTTTTTCTCTTCATTTCTTACTTTAATTTTCTCTGCTTTTTCCTAAAATAAAACAAAATAAATTTCTGAAGAGATCAAAACCCTAGAATTTCACTTCTCTTGCATCTCTTGTTATGCATTTACCCTCTGTTTGGTTGCCGAGAAATTAAGGTAAAAATTGATACAGTTTTTTCTTTTTCCAATGCTGTTACGTTTTCAAGAAAGTGGAAATTTTGCATCAAGTTTGGTGGAGGTTACTATTTTCTCGCGCTAAACGGTGGAAAATCTAAGCTTTAAGAAGTTTTAATTTTCTTTAATTTTCGTGTATTTTCTAGGCAGCCAAATGGAGCAGTCGCGGAACTAGATTTTTTTTTTTTTTTTTTTTTTATTGTAATACTCCGTAATATATTTAATGAAGGGTTTAAGAACTCTACTTTGATCTATTTCGATATTGTGTATCATGGAAAAGAGAAACCTTGTCTGGACTTCCTTTGTTTTAGGCTCTGTTTGGTTGCTGGGAAAATGTAGAAAATATTCATATTCTGAATGTTCCTTTCTTCACTGTTGTTAACCCAAGAAAAATGAAAAACTCTGCCTGACTGAGCCTAATTTCCTTTGTTTTCTGAGCAACCAAACAGAGGCTTTGTGTTTTTTTAAATGATATTAAGTTCCTTATGTATGCATCGTAATTTGAGGTGCTAAATCCTATTCAACTCCCTTTTCTTGTTTTCTTTTCTTTCTTTTTTTTTAAATTTTTTATTTTAAAATTCTTACGATAGTGGTGGACTTGTGGACTAAGCTTAATAGTATCAGAAAAAGGGAATTTGGGAGGGTACAAGTCCGTGATGCATCATAATTAAAACATTAGGTTTCTGTTCTTGTTATATGGTGATTGTTTGATATATTAGCTATTAGGTTACATTAATCTTACAAACCTAATTTTAATTGGTTTGGATAAAAAGAGACATCAATACTAAAAAGGTTTAATTGAATTCAATGACCCCGTTCTTTTATTTATTTGCAAACATCTTTTTATTTTATTTTATTTGAAGTATTTAATTGAACTACCACATAGTTATAGAAATATATTTAATAACGTTCATGTCTTGCTTAACATAGAGTAATTGCTTTGGTGGGAACTTGACTATGTTCCTTCTTTCTAGTGCTTTCCCTCAAAAGAAAAATGTAAAATCTATTGGTTGATTTACAAATTTAGTTGCATGTGCACTTGGTACTATGAAACTCAATGATCATTTGCCTAAACCCAACTAGCTGATTGGATGGCAAGAGCATCATGGATGTACAGCCAAACTTTGAGATTGTGGGTTATGAGTAGTAATATTTAACTAACTCCATCTCTATCTTAGATTATTCTATATGGATACGTACCGCTCTTCTCTTAACATAGTAATACAATTAGCTAATGGAGTCACCTGTTTTATTTCTTTTGACGTTATATTTATATTTAAATGGTGGTAACTCATAAGTTTGTATGACAGTGGAAACACAGATTCCAATGGATGATGGAAGTGGAAGAACTGAAAATTCTGGAGGAGCGGACTTAACTTCATGTGGAGTTGACAAAAACCAAGAACCGTATGAGGGTATGCTATTTGAATCAGAAGAAGCCGCCAAAGCATTCTATGATGATTATGCTAGACGTGTAGGATTTGTAACCCGTGTTTTATCGTCCCGCAAGTCAGAGCGTGATGGCTCAATTATCTCTCGTGGACTTGGTTGTAGAGGGGGTTCTGATAATCAAAAAATGGAGCGTGTTCAGACTCAGAAACGAGATAGGCGAAGAGAAGGTTGCACAGCAATGATTTTGTTGAAGAGAGAGAAGCCTGGGAAGTGGGTTGTTAGGAAATTTGTGGGGGACCATAATCATCCCCTGGTGGTACAATTCCAAAAGAGTCGTCCAGCTCTTGTAAGCTTTCCCCACATTTATCATTGCTCATGTAACTTTCCATCATTTCTGAAGTTGTACTTACTATTTAAGCTTCCTTCTATACTGGTTTTCAAGTTTTTTCTAATCGACCTTGGTTGCGACTTACAAATTATAGCAATCAGTTTGACACTCTTGTCTTTTTCTTATTTTGTTTTTGGAATCTCCTTATAGAATTCATTTCAAATTTCCAATTCTACTTAGATACCTACCATACTGCAGCCAAATAATCACAGTGATTGCAATTGGAAATATTTAGCTTAATATTTATGGTAACTGGTGGTAGGACTTTTGGCATTGGCTAATAGCAAAGTGTAGTCGATTTTTCTAATCCCAATCTCTTCGCTAATTATCTTCATTACCATTGCATAATGTGACAGGATGGGTAGACCTAATTTTCATCCACTTTTTGCTGCATCTGTTTCATAATGTAAGATAATGAAACTTGCATGAATACAAAGGATGGTGCAGATGCAGCAGAAGCTGGAGCCAAAATAGGGCAGCCCTACAGCATTGTAATATAATATTTTTAGGTTCATCGAAGTTTTGTTGTTATTGTTTCTGTTTCCTTAAATGGCACCTGTTGGATTGAGAGTAATAATTCTCCTTGAGTCCTTTTTCATGGATGCCTTGGGTTACCATGACTTGGATTAAACTTTTCATTACCAAAATGTTTTATCACATAATCTCTTTTTTTTTTTGCTAAGTAAGATACACATGCACCTAAGGGGAGTCGAACCCAGGACCCCTGAAACCGTCCCCCCTTAAAGGAGGAAGACATGCCACTAAGCCCAAGGCCTGTTGACTTACCACATGATATCTGTTTCCAATACATGTATAAATATATTTTTTTGTGTGTATGCTTTTGTAGGATCAGAAGGATAAGAAAATTCAGGAACTAACTGCTGAACTGCGCGTCAAGAAGCGGTTAAGTGCAGCATACCGAGAGCAGCTACTTGCGTTTATGAAAGAGGTTGAAGGCCACAATGAACATCTTTCAACGAAAGTTCAAGTTGTTCGTGAAAAGCTAAAAGAACTCGAAGGAAAAAGGCAGGAGCTTTCACACCACAGATAGCCCTGGCACGTAGAACAAATATACTATATGTTCTTCAGAATGGTTAGTATCCTTTTGTTTCCCAGTAGAAAATTAGGGTGCATTTGTGGCTCCCATTGGCTCTTCTTTTACATTGCATTTGATGTTACAAATCCAATGTAAGGAATGGGCTATCAGATATAAAAACAAAAATAAAAACAAAAAACAAAGATGGTATAGAATCTGGTTTATGATCTCATGAATGATTCTGTTACACATTTTTACTACTCATGTGTGAGGAGGGCTGCTAAAGTCTTGTGCTAGTCTATTCACTATTATGGATTTTTAAAAAAGAACTGTATATAATGAGATTGGGGAATTTGATATCCATAGGATGGCTAAACATTCCCTTGCATGTTAAGTTGGTTCTCAGTAAACAAATTGATTCAATGTGCATGTAATTGGCAGTTTGGGCATTTTTCCATGGCTAATTATGTCCTGGTTTCACTATTTTAGTGGAGGTCTGTTTTTAAGAATTTGAATTAATAGTTTGTACTTGTTTTTTCTTTTTTCTTTTTATTTTTTTTTCCACCAGCATTGTCCTTCATGAAGAGAAGCACGTGATCACCATATTTTTTGTTTTTTGTACCCATATCTCATTCATGGTTGAAAGTCTCGGTCTTGGTCGTTGTCACATTTCCGTTTCAATGATCTTGATCTCGTCGCATTTTGGGCGAAATGTAACTTTGCGCATTAAAAAATATTTTTAAAATTTCAAAAAAAAAAAAGAAGAGAAAAATCAGAAAAAATAGGACAATCATATTGGAACCATTAAATAAGGAAAACAAATAAGTTGGGACACATAATATGGTAAAAATTATCAAAACATACCTAAGTGTGAACTTAAAAATACACTATTATTAAGTTTTAGATACTTGAAATAGTCCCAAATAACATAAATAAATATAATATATCAATGATCATGTAAAAGTTTTGATCAATGGGCACTTAGGCATTCATTATGATTTCATTTCTTTTCAAAATAAAACCCTACTATATTCTTTATTCGTTCGCAGATTTTGTCTCGCCCTTGAACGAGACTAGGTTAACCCGGCGAGATCTCGTCCATCTCGGATGAGACTTTGAAGATGAGACTTTGAACCATGATCTCATTGTCTTTAAAAAGATTTTTAAAAAATTGGGGGAGACTATTTACATAAGCAAACCTAGCCCAAAATATAAATTGTTGCTTGAAAAGTTCTCATAGGAAAATGCTTCATTGACTACAGACATGGGATTTCTGTAAATTCGAAATCAAATGCACCACATGTAATATGATGAGCATTTGAAAGCCTTCCAGTCAATGTTGTAATAAGTACAAGATTCATATTAAACAAAATTACACTTTTGTGATAGCCGTTATTCATATGTGTGTCACCATCTAATCTCAAAATTAAATCTCCTGTCAGTCAAGCCCCAGTCCAATTGCATATGTTGATCTGAACTTGAAAAAATGTCTTGTGTGGATGCAGATATGGAAGCAGTGACAGAGCTTGGATGGCTATTGATATGTATGACTTAAAGTTTCCACAAGGCCAGAATTGAGAAGAAGTTCTGTGGCCAGGGCAATGTTTGTTGCTGTAATTTAGTTTCAGTAGGTGTAGCGAGGAACATAGGGTTGGTAGGAATTTAAATAGATGGGATGGTGAAATGAGTATAGTAGTTTGCGGATCAGGTCCTAGGCTATATAGGTTACTCATATTTAGAACTTAGAAGGAAGCCCTAATTTATTGATGCATGGGTTTTCTGGAACTTGAAGCAATTATTTGTCAGGATCATCGAAATGCTGTACCTCCTAGTAGACATGGAAGGAACATCACAATGTATCAGAATGAGAGTTCTTATTTGTATGTTTTGTAGCGGAATGGATAAAGAGCTTTTGCAGGCTAACACATTTGGCCCCAAAAATGTTTCAGCTGTGCGCAAGCTGTTTTTAAATCGAAAGCATTCATGCTCAGCTTCATGTCATGTAATGAAAACAGGTTTGTCCTTTTATTGACTTTGCAATCGCTCTTTAGCAATTACAGTGTAACAAAATTGTCCGATCAGGTTGAGATTCTTCATGTCGTTTATTTTTCATGAAATAAATGTGCAGTGGTTTTTAAGTATCTATGTTGTTTGCTAGATTATACTGGAAGACCACAAATTTCATGAATAGTGCAAAATCTAGCAAAAACAAGGTGGTACTAGATGTCCCTGTTATTTTGCCGCTAAAGTAGGCCAAAGCAGTTTATAAGAATTCATCATATAACATCAATTATGGTGATGACTAACTTTTTTAAGAATTGATCTAATGTAGGCTAAAAGACATAGGAAAGTTTTGCTTTTTGTGGTGATAAAGCCTTATTGGCGTTGTACCGGAGTCTTGGTTTTAAAATCCATTTTCAAGTTAACCAACTAACATCTAAAGTAGACAAAATAGAAGGTTAAAATTTATGTTTTAGTTATTTGCATTTGGGAAGGAGTTCCAACTTTATCTTTTGAGATGAGAAAGACTACATCAACCGTATATTTTCAATGGGGGTATAACCTAGATGGCACTTCTCCCTCTCTAAGGGGAGGATTTGAGAGAGGTTGAAGTGTAATCCAAGAGCCCATTAGACTATCCTTTTGAACTCAGAAAAAAAAAAAAACCAAAAACAAAAACAAAAAAACGAACAAATATGTGAATTAGGTGTAGATCACAATTACAATTATCACCATCAAAATCAAAATGCTTTTCATGATGTTGGTTGATTTTCGTTATATAAACAAATATGTAAAAACTATAACTCGGACTTATGATCTCCGGCCCACCACATAAGGAAGAGAAGTAGAATTGGACCACAAGGTTATTGACATAATATTCATTAATTACGTGTTATATATGATAAGAGTTTTTTTTCTCTCACGTTGAAGTAGTAGGTCAGTGAAAGGCTCACCCTCAAATACGTAGGCATGTGTAAAAAACCGTCAATCCACCGAACCTTTTAGAATGATTGTCTAGATCCAATGGCCCAAGTTGTTGATGTTGAAGAAATTGAAGAGCACAAGTCAAAAGTTGATGATTCATACTTTGAAAACAAGTTTTTGCAACATCATGAAAAAGTTTCACAAGAAAATCATGAAAATTCCAAGACTTAAAGGAAGAATCAGTTGATCAACATGTGGAGCTTATTAACTCATTAGGAGAGGATTCTGTTAAATATGAAGAAGAGTACGTGTCAAAAAAATTTCAAGACGGAATTGTTCCACTGAACGACAAGTTAAAGAGGGTTGATTTCATTGGTTTGAAGATTTTAATGTAATTTTCAATTCTCATTTGATAGATTTTGTCACCAAATTGAAAACCCGGGCATAGAAATCTTGAGTTACTTTGATTGCGGATAACAAATTTGGAAAATAATTAAAGCAGCAAATATACTCGAAATATCTTATTCGATGGAATGGAAGACTCTAATACCGAACGCCAAACTCGAGGAAGAGTTTCTTTAAAGTGGGGGAGTGTGATGTAGGACAAAGAATCCAAGCAAAGTTATTTTTTATAATTAATTTTGTAATTTTCGTTTTTATTTAGTTTGGGGTTTTATTTACTTGTTTTTGGTAGTTTTTAAGGTTTAATTAGTGAAAATTGAGTCCTTATAGGTTACTATATTAGTTGGGGTCAATTTTAGAAGGTTTCCAAGTGTTTTGGTGGGGGGGAGAGTTATGAAGCCTTTAATAAAGCCACAAAGTAAAAATAAAAAAAAAAGGGGATTTGTCAGTTTTGGTAATTTTTGGCAATTCCTTTTTTTGTCAATTTTGGTAATTTGTCAATTAAGGTTTAAAAAACTTATTGTGACAAACATGGGTATGGTGTACTTCATTACATCGTATTATTAACCTTATATCTTCCAGGAAGTAATTCTCAATTTCCATATAGGAAATTTGCTAAGGTATGTGATAATCCATTGTAATGAACGAACCATCACACACCATTGGTGGGAGAAAGGATGTGACCATTGAGAAGATGTCTAAGGTTGCCGTAAGTGTCCTATGAAGATGTTATCAATGGTCATTATTAGTGTCTCTTGATCTGTATAAATACACCCTATTGCAACCCATCCCTTTTATTATAATTTATAGTATATATGTTTTCTCCTTCCTCCATATTCAGGGACGGACCTACACTTAGGCCTGGGGTGGCCATGGCCCCCCCTCACTTCCAAAAAATTGTCTTGATAAAGTATTGTTTGGTGACCAGATTCGAAGCTAATACCAAAACAAGGTATTACCTGTTAACTTGTTACAAATGAATTATCAACCTACTATGAAATGACTACTAAGGGATTTGGTTTTGGTATTATATTGCTAAATGGTCACCAAAACGTAATTTACTAGTTTCAGTTTTTTAGGCACAATCTAGGAATGGTCCCTCCCAATCAGCACAATGGTTCCTCACATGATCTCTTAAAAGTCAAATAGGCAACTTACACCCAAGGATAAAAAGCTAGAATTAATATATACAAAAGGTAAAATGTCTAAAATAATTAACATAAAACAAACACATTCTCCTATCGATCGTATTAGCTGCTGTTGCTTTCTTTCTTTCTTTCTTTCTAAACAAAATCATTGAGCATATTAGAGGGTAACGGTTAGCGGAAAACATCTTACTGAAGAAAATCGTTGCTCAATTTCTATATATTAAGGTACACTTTTTAGGTTTTTTTCTTTTTTTTTTAATCTTTTATTTATTTTTTTAAAACCCTTCTTCAAATTTATTGCTAATGTCAACCCCTCTTCTTCTTCTTTTTTTTTTTTGGTTTTTTGTATGTTTGTTTGTGTTTTTTTTTTTTTTGGTCATGGTTTTAGAGAAGTATAAGTAAGGTAAAGTCATTTACTTTCCATTCAATGTATTAATAAATTTTAATCTTGAATCTTAGTATAGTTTTCATACTTGAAAGATAAAATTTTTATTATTCATACTTTGGCCACCCTTGAGATAAAATCCTGGTTCCGTCCCTGTCCATATTCCTACATGTGATCAACAGTCTAACTGCAAAAGGGAAAACTTTCTTTGTTTTATTTTCTAAATTCCATCATTGGTATTAGAGCAAGTTACACATATGTAGGAAACAAGTTGGTAATGCGAGGGAATACATGAAGAAACTTAGGAAGAGCCATTCAAGGCAATTGTTGGATGAAATTCATTGGTTCTTAATAAAGAAATATCAAGTTTAGATACAACAATTCATTTTTAAAATCATCATTTGAGTGTTGTTAATCCCCATGCTTGTTAATTGACAGTAATTATTAGTGGAACAGATACAAGAGACCTAGACATCATCGAAAGTGAATACAACAAGAACACTCGAATTTAATTGGGTTTGAGTGCATCTTCACATTCTTCTAATATTTTTGAAGAGATTTAACGTGCAATCAAAGGGAAGAACGTTATTATTGAGATTTCGGATAGTGTTTCTTAGAAAAATCTCAATATAGAGGATTCATAGAAGAGTTTTTTTTGCAAAAAGAAGTCAAAAAGTGTGATTTTTTGCCCAAAAAAAAAAAAAAGAAAAAAAAAATGTGAACAGTAGTGAAGAATCATGTCGGACTTGACCCGGATCAAAACCTGATCACAATTTGACCTATTTCAAGCAGTTCACGCACCGCCACGCACCCCGAGGACCCTTAACACACCGCCATGCACTCAACCAGCGCTCTATGCGTGCCCAGTCCGTGTTCCACGCGCCCCTTGATTGGCCTTTTGGCCCTCGACTTGGTTCGCGACCCGTTTACCCACGATTGCGACTTCGATTTCTGCCAACCCACATGCCTTTCTCGCCTCGATTTGGCCCAATTGGGTCTGAATTGGCCCATTTCTTCAGATTTGGTTCAAATCCAATCCAATTTGTTGATTATTTGGGTTTTAGCCCAATTAGAGGACCAAACGACTACGGATTCGCACCAAACTTTGTATCGCAATAGATTTACATGTCTCAGATGCAACTATGGAGTCAAAATCAATATTTGAATGCAGCAAAAGCCACTTCTGAGCAAGGTGTACAAAGAATGTTGTAAGAAAAAGTTAGTGAATCTAGTGAGCCCATATTGCCTTCCAATGGAGAATTTTTGCAAGCTTGTCTTTGTCCTAATAACTCTAACAATTAGGAGTTTATTTGTCTAGAAACACATTTTTTTTATTTTACGCATTTGTTATTTTTTTTAACCACATCTTTTTTGTAATACAGTTTTAGTTATTGTATTTGTTTTTTTTTTTTTTTTCTACATGGCAAAGGCTATTTTTGACACAGTTAAATTAGAAAAATTAAACAATATAAATTTTCAAATTTGGAAGAAGAGAATTTCATTTCTCCTAACACAGGAAAAGACCCTATATGTTTTTACAAAAGAAAAATCAATAGAAGATCCCAATAACCCAAGCACTTTGAAATTAAAATAAAAATGAGAGGAAGATGATATGCTCTCAAGAGCATCCATCTTAAATTATATGCAAAATGATTTATTCTTCTCTATGAGAATTTTAAACCTGCAAATGAAATTATAAATGCATTAGAGGATAAATATAGACTGAAGTCTGATACTTATATACAGTTATTGTTAGATAAGTATACTAGACTTCAAATGTCCGAAAATGATTGCGTGGGAGATCATGTGCTAAAGATGGAAATCATTGCAAAGGATCTATCCATCTCAGGGCATTCAATTTCTAATAAAATGCAAGTATCCACAATCCTTAATAGTCTTCCAAAGTCATGGGACCATATAGTGACTTCAATAACTTATGGGCAAGGACAATTGTCCATGAATACTTTACCTGCACTACCGGCCCTTAAAGAAGAAAGAATGAATAGAAGGAAGAAAGAAAGAGGACGTGAAAATTTGTTTATGGTAGAAGATACCTCTAAGTAACAGCCAAAGAAAAATCTTGGAAACCAAGAGGTAAACGACCAAATTTCAAAGTGTCTAAGTCAAAGAAAGATAAAACTTGCTTTAATTGTGGCAAGAAGGGTCATTTCCAAGCCGATTGTCGAAGACAAAAGAAAGCCAATGATAAATAAAAAATAGTGATAATTGTCTCTGAAGCAATGGTAGCACTAGAAGTGGAAGATCATTGGTGGATTGATTCGGGGGCTACTAGACATGTTACAAAGAACCGAGGCATCTTCACAAGTTTCAAAGAGAAGGCACAAGGAGAGCATCGACTTTACATAGGAAATGACACATGTGCATGTACTAGGTAAAGGTAATTGTAAAATTTCATATAAAGGGTATAATGTAGTACTTCAAAATGTATTGTATTCTCTAAATATTTAGAGAAATCTCATTTCTGTGTCTGTACTAGAAAAGAATGGGTTTGAAGTCCGATTTAGATCAAGTCATGTAACTATAGGGAAGGATGGTTGTATCCTTCTAAAGGGTGTAAGAATTAATGACATATACTCAATAAAGAATATTCCATTTTCCGATTATATTAATGTCTCTACTACTGTTAATGATTTTTATTTATGGCATTTAAGATTAGGACACATAAATAAAGGAAAAATGATAAGATTATGCCAATTGGGGTTACTACCTAAAATAAATCTGATTAAATATGATACATGTGAACCATGTATCAATGGAAAACTAACAAAGAAACCTTTTCCAAAAATTTGGAAATCATCGGATTTACTTAAAGTAGTACACTAAGATATATGTGGTCCTTTAAGAACAAAAACACATAGAGGAATGAAATATTTCATAATATTACTGATGATTATTCAAGGTATGGGTATATCTACTTAATAAAACATAAATCCGATGCTATCAAAAAATTTAAAGAATTTAAAAATGAAGTAGAAACTTGGGAATGTCGATTTATTGGATTTCTTGACAATGGTAGTAGATATCGATTCTTCCATTCAGAAAAGGGATTAATTGAAAGTAGGAATGCTTATTTTATAAAAACCACTAATATAGTGACCCCCTTGGAAAATATAAAAATCTTGGACTTGGAACAAGAGACACCTACCACAAAAGAAAGTTCTCCTATTGATCAAGAAATGATTAGGAAATTAATGAACCTGTTGGAAATATTCAAGTTAATAAGAGGAAAAAACCTAGGGAACCATCTCTAAAACTAAAGGATCATTATGTCTTCAATATAGAAGATATAGAATATCTAAGTGAAGACCTAAGGAATTTCTCTGAAGCTATGGAAATGGACGATGGAAAGGAATGACACAAGGCCGTGAAAGAAGAATTAGACTCCATAGAAAAGAATGGAGTATGGGAACTTGTTGATCTACCAAAGGGTAGAAAATCCATTGGATGCAAGTAGGTCCTCAAAAAGAAATTAAAAGGAGATGGGACTTTGGATAAGTTCAAAGCTAGATTAGTGAGGGTTATACACAAAAACCTGACAAACTTTGTGGATACATATTCGCCTGTGGCGAAGTTTACATCCATTAGAATTCTCATGTCAATTGTGGCTGGATTAGATGTTGAGCTACACCAAATGGATGTCAAGGCTGTATTCCTTAATGGAGAATTGAAGGAAGACATCTACATGAATCAACCGAAGGGTTTTCAGGTTGAGGGACATGAGGACAAAGTCTATGAACTAAAAAGGTCCCTACACATGATATAATTTACATTAGAGCTGTTTAAATATTACACAGACCACAAAAATAAAATATTATATCTGCACATCATCCACAATGCAATGCTCATGCTAATCTCGATGTGATGCCTCCTCATATGGATCATCGTTACCTTACTCAAAATCTCCGCAAATGTTTTAAAAATATAATGTGAGTAAAACTCAGTAGGTTACATTTTTCAAAGATATAAACCAAGGTTTTAAAATAATTTTGAGAAATAAGAAATGATATAATTAAAATCACATTTTACAATTCGAATCAAAGGGATAGCATAAAATCAACCAATTTATCATCCACCATATCTAGCAATCCATAACATTAGTGTTTCAAACAGATAAATCCTCCCAAGTCATTTAGGGCCCTCTCGTGCAGAATAAGAAGAAACATGGCAAGACATCTCTACTTAGGACTACATTAACCTCAAGAGAAAACACGACAAGATATCCCTACATGGAACCGCAGTAACCTCTATTCAGGACTAAGCCCAAGACTAAAAGATAGGAAGACATAGCACGACGCCCTTTTCCTTTAGGACCGCAGCAATCCTGTCCCAGTAGCCCTTATCACTACAATATCACACCAATTTTCATATAAATGTTCTCTCATAATTATTTCATAAATAATGATAAGGAAAAAGTTTTCAAAACATTTGTATAAAAGTGACCCCTTAATATTATGACTGTAAAAATTTAGTCCAATAGGTTTCAAAATCAACCTATTATACTAAAAAACACACAAGGTGTCTCAATACAACATGTATTTCTCAAAATATGGTGCAAATAACAAACCATAGGTGTACCCATTTCATAAGTTTCATGAAATTAAACCCCACACATGGAAAATATGTAATATAGAGTGTAAACATGTAAACCTACATGATTTTTCCCCAATCCATGTGTACAATGATTTACAACAATGAAAAATGCACCTGCCTCTTAAACGGTACTAGAATCACAAATTTGGAGGTGTACACGCATAGATCGGGATAGAAATCACAAGATCCAAGCGTCGTGGGGTCAGATCCAAGCTTCGGCGACTTTGTCTCTCGCCATCGACCCCTATCTCTCTCTCCCCCGTTCTTCTCCTTCTCCCTTTCTTTCTCTCTCTTCTCGGCTGGAAAATGGGTAGAAAACCCATTAGAATTGGGTTTTAAAAGAAAAAGAGGAGGGGGCAAAATCATCATGTTAACCCTTGTTTAAAAATTGCCTATCGAAACTTTTAGACGTTTGAAGGTTAGTTTTAAACATCTAAAACTATACCCCAAAAAACATCCCTCTGGAATTTTCAAACGGCTAAAAGTACATTTTAGACGTCTGAAATCTACCTTTCAAACGTCTAAAAGTTTATTTCAAATTACTAAAAACTCTGCTGCCTAGATTAGCTGTCAATTAGGCTATTCCCTCAATAGCACAAATCACAACCTTCTTTTCATGTTTCTTTATTATAGGTGTAGACACCCCAATTTTGCAGGGGTACTTTTCATACTACCCCACTATATATCAATGCTACTTAATCCGGTCCAAACCCGCTAGTTAAGCCCCCATTCCAAAAACCCGTCCAGGGAATGAGTCTTGAACAAGAGTTGAGACTTTAGTGATGGTGATGGATTTGGAATTATCTTTTCAATGACTGTCAACATGCCTAATTCTAAGTTTGGGAGTTCTATGTAAAGCTATTTCAAGTTTCAGGTCACTTTTGGCAGTGTTGGAAAACACGCAAAAAGGAGATATCACAGAAAAATGTGAAAATCTGGGAAAAGGCCTAAAATCCAATTCTAAGCACTATTTGTGAAATAGCAAAAATGCTAAAAAGGCCTAGAACCTAGAGAATCATGCACAGCTTTTGGCAGAAAAGGATCCTAATCGAAAATTTGAAAATTTGGGAAAATGTCCGGAAATGAATTTAAAATACTTTTTGTGAAATAGAAAAAATACAGATTCATTACAGATTTCATTGAAATTGCCGTTGTTACGAAAAATCTAAAAGGAATCTTTTTTAGAGGAGCACACTAGAAAAGTCAAAATTATAGGGAAAAAGTTAAATTCCAAAGGACATGTTAAAAGCTTTCCAATGCTTCTAGAATCTCCTCAATCAAAGTTCCTCAACCCAAGATACACAAGAAAACCCCAAATAATGCAAAAGTCAATTCCAAATCAAAAAGTCATCTCTAATAAAGTATACAATCATCCTCTCATCTAAAATTCAAACCTCAAAGCTTAAGAAAAACTTTCTAAACACAACACTGGTCTCAGTTCACCAAGACTCGCCTCGATAGGACCGAGGTCTCATTAGATAGAACCCTGGGACTGACTTGGTTCATCACCAAGCTTGGAAATCAATCTCCTGACCCTTAAAAAGCACAATTGATGCACCGTTTTTGGAAACATACTTGACATTCCAACTTAGAGCACTCTATTTACTTTAACAAGACCCTCAGATTTGACCTTAGGACTCGTCTTTAGGTTCCGCCTACTAATCCAGCGTTCCCATTTGTCAGTCTAGCATCTGATCTGCTCAATAAAGCGCTTTGAAACGCAAAACGGAGCAAATCTCTTAGATTCCTCACCCAAGAGCAGCTTTATATCACATCACCATCACCTCACATAACTTTATGTAAAAAAAAACTCAAGTGGGGGGACAAGGCATTGTTAACACCCCATTTTGTACCACTTGACACCGCAAGTCACTTTTTGAGACCCAATGATGAAGGGCAGTAGCCAACGGACCATCGCAAGCACGCCCGAAGGACTTACGAAGACACAGCGAGCCTCTGGCCTTTGTTTGATACCCCATGCATGTACGTGCATGGCATATGCACGTACGATCATGCCCTCTTTTTTTGAATTCCATCGCTTCCCCCCGAAATTGCTTCTTACCATATGCAGCTCCCACGCTGACGGCTGCTCAGTGGTGGTTGGGAAACCCTAGGAACCCTCGAATCAAACCCTAATCTCTGCCTATAAATACCCGACATTGGCGACTGTGTCTACAGGAAGTCCAAAGAATCGAATTGACGAAGGAACTGCTGCTGCCCGAGCCTGAGGGTAACGGTTCTTAATCCTCAATTTCGTTTTCTTTCAATAGTTTGATACGACTATTTATGATATCGCATGAAATGTTTATAATATCGGTTTTGTGTATCTTCTCATTCAATGCCTGAATGAATGACGCATTTAGATTTAACCTGACCATTAATTCATTTCTGCACTTGTAGATCTAAAATAGGTTCCCAGCATTTTTTCCACATATGATATATCTCTCCGTTAATTCTTGGCATTTAATCCACATGATTTAGGCCCATAAGTATCTATTGCATCTTTATTAGCATCTACTGTCATTTCGCCAACTAGGTTTAGGTCATCTTGTCATCTCTAAATCGCATTGTAGCCATTTTTCTACATACATTCGAGTCACAGATCTGTTCGGACATAGCATGGTAAGCATTGGATGAAGTTTAGTAAGCATGTACATATGTACATATGATATGCACGTACGTGCATCTTATATGCACGTACATGCATAAGCCATGTTTTTTACAGTTTAATCCCTTCTTTTCTTTTGCAGGCAGTATTGGTATCCCTTGCAACCTTTTGAATATTCTGTATCGTATATATTTGTTCATATATCTGGTTTTCTCTCTCTTTCTCATCTTTGCATGCCATTATTTGAATTCAATTGTATGAGTGCTTGATTGACGGTCGAATTCAGTTAAGTTCCTTTCTAATTAAAGCCAATAAGTCTATGTGGGGCCGGATTTTAGCTGGGCGCAGACGGGTGTCTAACACCTTCCCGTCCACGTACCCTAGCTCTGAACCTTGATTCCTTTGGTAATGACGAGTTGGGCCCTTGCTAGGGGTCAATTGGTTCCCGAGGCCAAAATCGGGTGGCGACTCCCTCTTTGCCCTAATCATCCGTGGTTAGTGGCATACTCTTGAGCCGACGTGGTGAAAGGACACGGCACTCACAATGGCGACTTCACTGGGGATAGAGAGCTAGACTCTGAAACATTTATTGGCTTTAATTAATTAGGAGACTTAATTGAATAAGACCGAAATTGCACACACGCGCACGACATTTGGCACTTGTTATCCCTCGATGGCAGTCTGATTAGAGACCTGGGTTCCATTTAGTTCCTATGGGCAACTCGATTCAGCACCATCAACCCACTGCCTGTGCCACTAGCCTGTAACAAGCTAGTGAGTACGTTAACGGGTTGCTCTTTGAGCGCCCTAGCCTGGGTAACCCTTGAAGGAGAAGTACCCCCAATTGTCCGACCATACTAGTGTCCCCCAAGGCCTTTGCATAACCCTGCTTGAATGTATGCTATGCCGCATGTCATGTTGCATCCATATTCATTTGTATAGTGAGGGTATGGGACGAGGCCCACATTGTACATAAGCTTTCTAGTTTGAGTCCAATTGAGGGAAGATTGAGTGATGTTGTAATTGGACCTAGGCCCATTAAAAAAAAAAAACAAAAAAAAAAAGATGATAACCAAAATAATAAGCAAAATGGGCCTAGAACCCAAATGAGGTGTGAGGTGTGTGCATGATGGGCTCAAACAAAGGAAGCTGATGGACCACGTGGACCTGCTGAGAGTTAGGAATAGACCACTGTGATGAATAAACACAACCCATCTAAAATTGAACATAGAAGTCCAATATCATTCTACCTAAGGCCTGATGAGTGAAAGATAAAATGAAATGTGATCTTGTAATTGGGCTAAGCCTATCCAAATGAGAATAATATGGGCTTGGATCTAAAGTGAGCATGTGAGATATGTGTGAACTTGTAACTGGCCAAAGGTAGAATGATGTTCGACTTTGTAAATCTATATCTACCCATCATAGACCCTTGGAAGATCTAGTGAACATGACAAGGCTCTAGAAATGGGTTTAGATAAAGGTTTGAAGATATTTGGATTGGGCTAAAAGAAAAAGTTTAAAGGACATGTGCTTATTACGCTCAACTCCTGTTTCAGCAAGATTGATCCACCAGGGAAAGGAGCACCGAGTTGTGTTTGGGCTCGATCTCCGACCACTAATAGATTAAGAAGGACTCCAGTAGGAAGAATGGCAGAACAGGTGACTTTGGCTGATATCCTTGAACAGATGAGGAGCGACAAGACCGAGATGAAAGGTTTTATGAATGAAATGCAGGACCGAGTTACCAAGCTCGAGAAAGGGAAAGGGAGAACAGAAGAGCCACCCGAAACTGAGGAGAAAGGAGAGCCCAAGGTTAATGAGGAGGAGCACCCGAAATGGGAAGATGACGACTATGAAGACTACTTGAAGAGGAAAGAAACTAAGGAAAAAGATACTAAAGTAGAGAAACTGGCAACAGAGAACGCTGAGATGAAAGCTCGAATGGACCGAATGCAAATAGCATGGCAGAAGTCACAAGGTATGGATGATTACATGTATTCTATGGCAGGGATTACATCCGACTCTAAGGTGCAACTCCCTCCGAAATTCAAGATAGCCGACTATGAAAAATTCGATGGCACTGGTGACCCCAAACAGCATCTGCGCCAATACTTAAGCATCTCCCGGATGAGGGGATTGACTGCTGATCAAGTATTATATGCCTTCCCTTTATCTCTCTCGGCAAATGCTTCAAAATGGTACTATGCACTCGATCCGAAAGTCACGGACTCTTGGGAACTACTGGCTTCAGAATTTACAAATAAGTATGCATACAACACTATGTTAGATGTCACCCTACGCGACTTGGAGATGACGAGACAAAAGGCGGATGAGACGTTCTCAGAATTTCTGACTCGCTGGAGGGCTAAAGCTGTCAAGATGGTAAACAGGCCGACCAAAATTGATCAGATAAACATCATTTTGAGGAACCTAACGCCCGTGTACTTTGATCGTATGTTGACTTCCTCTATCATGAATTTCGAGCAGTTATACCAGTGTGGGACTCATATCGAGGATGCTATTCACCGCGGTCAGATGGACAAGCAGAAGAAAGTATACGGTTCTGGTAGTGGTGGTGGAAGCGGAAGTGCTAGAGTTAGTGGGGGAACCCAGCCACAAACTATGGTGGGAGCCATCCAGCAAACGCAAGCAGCACCAAAAGTGCCAAGGGTATACCACGATTTGGGAGTCCCGTTATCCAAAGCCTTGGCTAACTTAAGCAAGAGGGATTATCTGAAGCCCTTGGAACCAAGAACGTTGCCTAACCCAATCCCTTCATATTGGAGGCAAAATGAATTTTTCGATTTCCACCAGCGAATCGGTCACAAGACGGATAACTGCATACGTCTAAAGAATGAAATCCAAGATCTGATTGATTCAAGCAAGTTACCTCCGCCGGGTGGCGACAAGCCCAACATTCAGAACAACCCCCTTCCCAATTATCGGAATGCACCGCCCCCTGCCTACATGAATCTGATTAGTGGCATGGGAGAAATGGAGGATCCGTCACAATTCATCCTGATGATCAGCGTAAAAAAGGCTCCATGGGAAGATTATGATAGTGGGAAGGAAGACATTTGGGTAGAGATGAAGAAGGATTCCATGCATTTAACCTGTTCAGGGAGGCATTACAAACCTAATTATCTGGAAGGGGATCATCCCGGAAGAGAATTGAACTAAGAAGTAAAAGAGAGGATTGAGCAGCAAAATGAGGAGGAGGAGGACAGAATACTGAAGCAGTTAAAGAAGACACAAGCAAGTATAAGCATTTGGGGCTTGCTGATCGCCTCGAAGAAACACCGTCAGGCCTTACTAGATGCATTGGCAAGGAAAGAAGTGCCAATGGAAACCACACCAGAGCAGGTTCTGTCGCTTATGGGGGTAAGCTCAGTAAGTAAAGCTATGATGACTTTTTCTCATGAAGATCTGCCACTTGAAGGGGCTGGGCATGCCAAGCCACTCTACGTCACGGTGGAAGGTAGGGATTTGAAAATACCAGTAGTTCTGGTCGACAATGGGTCCGCACTGAATGTTTGCTCGATGCGCACCGCGACTAAGCTAGGGATTGCCAAGGAGGATTTGACGCCATCTGTTGTGACAGTAAGGGGTTATGACAACAATTATCGGAGTGTGATGGGGACCTTCAAGGCGGCCTGCAAAATAGGGCATGTGGAGTCAACAGTGGAATTTTGTGTCATGGACATCCCCGCCAACTATAACCTACTATTGGGAAGGACTTGGTTGCACCCTTTGCAAGTTGTCCCCTCAACTGTGCACCAGAAACTAAAATTGTCTTGGGATGAAGGAATTCTAGTGATTCATGGGGACGGAGAAATAACTGGGCAAATATCAGGAGTAAAGGAAGGAAGCGGAGAGTTGGAACGGAGAGGTTTTGAGTTGGTACAGGTGATTGAAAGGAAAGAAATTGGAAGAGAGAGGGTATCTCCTGATTTTGGGGAGGGGGTTAGCCATATCGTGACTCATAGCATGAGGAAGCTGGGGTATATGCCTGGGATGGGGCTAGGTAAAAGAGGGGAAGGGATAGCTGAATTCCCGGATTTCCGCATGCAAACCGACCGGCGAGGGCTGGGATACACTGAAGAAGATGACAAATGCATCCCCAAGAATGCAAAAACTCTCAATGGTAATTTTGTGAAAGAAGGAGAGGATTTTCCCTATTGTGGATTTCCTGAGCCATGGATAGACCAGGGAAGTGGAAAAAGGAAGCCGGGGTTGGAAGTGTTCTTTAGTGAAAAGCTGAATCTGGAAGATACAAACAAAGGGACTCCGGAAGAAGAAAGTGAAGAGCGAGACTGGGCAGAAAATGTGGATCAGACAAGCTGGAAGGTCTTATTATCATCCAAGTATGGCGAAGAAGTGTTCTCCTTGACTGATGAGACTATCCCTACCAAGCTTATTGTCGTGGCCGATGGGGATACTAGCACCTGGATCTGGGAACGTGCAGTTAGAATCATATATGGTGTCAAGACAATTAATAAGCCTACTCAGGAGGAGCCTAGGGTCGGGTCTAAGTCTGAGTCTGAGTCGGGGTATAGGTATGAGTTGTCCACTGATGTAATTTCCAATAATTCAAAGAAATTTGATTTTGCTTACTCTGCTGTGTCCCCTAACAATCAAATTGCGCAAATGCACGATCTTTTAGACCCAGATAAGTTAATTAATAAAGACCAAGATGTGAAAATTGAACCTATTAAAGAAGAAACTATCATTATTAATATAAGCACTGATGAGAAAATTAAGGAAATCCAAATTGGCTCTACTCTGTTCATGCACGAACGTACGGATTTTATAACTTTACTGCAGGAGTTTTCTGATGTGTTTACTTGGTCTTATGAGGACATGCCTGGGATCGACCCCGCTATAGCACAACATCACATCCCTATCAGGGAAGGAGCGAGGCTTATCAAGCAAAAACTAAGGAGAATGGCACCAGAATGGTCGCTAAAGGTCAAGGAAGAAGTAACTAAGTTATTAAAAGTGGGGTTCATTAAGACGGTAGATCAGGCATATTGGATAGCCAACATCGTTCCGGTACCGAAGAAAGATGGAAAGGTACGGGTGTGCATCGATTACAGGGACCTTAACAAGGCTTGCCCTAAAGACGACTTCCCCCTACCTCACATCGATGTATTAGTGGACAACACTGCGGGGAGAACTCTAATGTCGTTCATGGATGGATTTTCGAGATATAACCAGATACGGATGGCACCAGCAGACATGACTAAGACCACCTTTACAACTGGGTGGGGGACGTATTGTTACACGGTAATGCCATTTGGACTCAAAAACGCCGGAGCTACATATCAGAGGATGGCTACCACGCTACTTCACGATATGATGCACCAGGAGGTGGAAGTGTATGTCGATGATATGATTATCAAGGCAGAAACTCGAGAAGGGCATTTAGAGAACTTGAGGAAGTTCTTTGGACGAATCCGGGAGTACAGTTTGAGATTGAATCCGCAGAAGTGCACGTCTGGGGTCACGTCAGGAAAGTTGTTGGGGTACATTGTGAGCAGTAGGGGCATCGAAGTAGATCCAACAAAGGTCAAAGCAATTTTGGAAATGCCACGGCCAAAAATAGAGAAAGAGATTAGGGGATTTCTGGGGCGATTACAGTACATTAGCCGCTTCATAGCCAAATTAACCCCCACCTGCGAACCCATTTTTAAGCTGCTTAGGAAAGGGGAACCTAAGGAATGGAATGAGCAATGTCAACAAGCTTTCGAAGCCATCAAAAGATATCTCCTGAATCCCCCGGTATTAGTTCCTTCACGCCCTGGTAAACCTTTGTTACTTTATCTGTCCATTTTCGAGGAAGCTTTAGGAAGCATGTTGGCACAAGAAGATGATCATGGTATTGAACATGCGATCTATTACCTGAGCAAGAAACTACAAGGCTACGAGGCAAAGTACAATGCGATAGAGAAATCCTGTTTCGCTTTGGTCTGGGCTGTGCAGAAACTGAGGCACATTCTACTAAATTTCGAGGTATGGATAGTGGCGAGAATGGATCCGCTTAAATACTTGTTTGAGAAACCAGCTTTGAATGGTCGCCTATCTTGGTGGTTGATTTTGTTGGTAGAATTTGAACTTGTATATGTAACACAAAAGTCTATTAAAGGGGGAGCCATTGTCGAGTACTGCGCTGAGCACCCAATCCTGGGATATGGGCTAAACGATGAATTTCTCGATGAGAACCTTCTAGTTGTCGAATGCGACGAGGCGTGGAAGATGTATTTCGATGGGGCTTCGAACCAGTATGGAGATGGGGTAGGGGTTTTGATAATAGCTCCCGATGGTTCTCACATGCCGCTATCAATAAAGTGAATTTTTCGAATTCTAACAACACAGCAGAATATGAGGCATGTGTCGCTGGACTAGAAGCCCTGTTAGCATTGGGAGTCAAAGAAGTGGAGGTATATAGGGATTCAGCCTTAGTAATATCTCAAGTGCAGAGAATATGGAGGACCCGAGAAGAACACCTAAAGCCCTACCAAAGCTACCTAGAGAACCTGACCCAGAAATTTCAAAAAATAACTTTCACTCCTTTACCCCGAGCTCACAACCAATTTGCCAACGCCTTGGCTACCTTGGCCTCCATGATTCAAATACCCTCCGGAACCCAGGTAAAACCTTTGACCGTCCAACAAAAGTTTAGACCCGTACATGAAGAAGAGGTCCTGGTAATTGACGGAGAACCAGATGACGGACACCCTTAGTATTTTGACGTTTGGAATCTCTTGGAAAAAGGGGAGTACCCGGAAAATGCCAATAAGAAGGATCGTAGGGCATTGAGGCTGTTCGCCACACAATTTATCATCTGCGGAGGGAAATTATTCAAGAAGTCCTATGATGGGATACACCTCCTCTGCGTAGACCGCAGCGTGGGAGAAACACTTATGAGGGAGGTGCATGAAGGGGAGTGTGGGTCGCACATGAATGGAAGAATGTTGGTTAAGAAGCTACTGAGGTTGGGATATTATTGGACAACTATGGAAACTGATTACGTGCAGTACGTCAGAAAGTGCCATCAATGCCATGTGTATGCCAGTGCAAACTACATGCCACCAGTGGAGCTGCATCAACTGGCGTCTCCCTGACCATTTTCAAATATGGGGAATAGACATCATCGGAGAAATTAAGCCGTCTGCAACCGGTGGGTACAAATATATTCTGGTAGCAATCGATTATTTCACCAAGTGGGTGGAAGCGGCAGCATATGTGGAGTTGAAATCGAAACATGTGGCCAAGTTCATCGAAACCAACATAATCTGCTGGTATGGAGTACCCCATGAGATTATTTCAGACAACGGAACGCACTTCAAAGATGAGGTCAAGAAGTTATTCATGAAATTCGGTATCCAGCATCACAAATCCTCACCCTATAGGCCCCAGACCAATGGAGCTGTGGAGGCTGCCAACAAGAACGTCAAAACAATCCTCAGCAAAACGGCAGTAACTTACAAGGATTAGGTGGAGAAGCTTCCTTATGCATTATGGGGGTACCGGACGTCCGTGAGGACTTCCACAGGTGCTACGCCCTATTCATTGGTATACGGGATGGAAGCTGTGTTGCCCGTGGAGCTGGAAGTGCAGTCCCTTAGAGTTGCATTGGAAAGTCAGATTCCGGAGGTAGAATGGGCAAAAGAGCGATATGAACAGCTAGCACTATTGGAGGAAAGAAGGCTCAAGGCATTGTACCATGTGCAAGGTTATCAGCGCCAAATAGCTCGAGCTTTCAATAAAAGGGTCAGGCCGCAGAACTTGAAGGAAGGGGATTTGGTGCTTAAGGAATTTAGGGCGCCTGTGTTTGACCCTCGAGGGAAATTAAGCCCAATTGGGTTGGGCCCTACGTCATTAAGACAATTTACCCAGGTGGTGCAGCCAAGTTAATGGATGGCGATGGGAATGAGTTGGTGAACCCAGTTAATATGGACAGACTCCGTAAATATTATGTATAGGTAGAGTATTGACAATTTGGCAAAGTACTAAGTGCTCGAATTAATAATAATAGCTTTTTATTGATTGGGGAAAATCATCACATCTTTCTGATGTTTATTCATTAACTCATAGGGGATTAAAAGTAAATGCATGGGTACAATAGTTGATAGGGGTACGGGGAATAAGCAAGTTCACTTCTTCCTCGCCTCTGTCTCGACCTCTGTTTCCCTTTTCCTCTTGTGTTCTTCTTCTTCTTTTTCCTCTATCTCCATGTCAGTAAACAGCTAGTTATAGTAGGACCCAGGAAGGCTAATCACTTCAGAAGGGGTGATGGCCCAATACACTGCTTTCTTGTACCAGTCATTCTCAACACGATCCACATAGTTGGGTTTCCAGGGGCAAGTGTAGCCGAGGTGTCCCCATTTGATCGGATCCTGGCGTAGCCCTTGCTGACGACGGATGCGTATGGGGGAGTAGAAAGAAACCTCCTTGAGACCAATCAGCATGACGCTATGAGGAAGGATCAGATTTCGAACAACATAAGAAGTCCTCCACCAAGGACAGAACCAGCGAATGTTGTGGCAGGATATGGATTCCAGCAAATTCTGGGTTTGCTCGACATTTGGGAAAGGTTTGGTGACCTTCCTGTGACGATAATGCTGAGGGTGGTATGTCCAGATACTCATAGCTAGGTCTTCAACCAGTTTTAGACGTTCGAACAACCAAATCTGGATCACAAAGGAAGGAAAATCAGAACTCTCAACAGCCCATGCACGTACGTACATGGACCATGCACGTACGATCATGTCAAAAAAAAAAAAAAAAAAACCTGTAGAAGGAGGGGGCTGCCATTGAAGGAGAAACTGTCGCTCCGCGCCACACGATCGAGCCCATTCAAAGTGTCTGCCAAAACAACCATGCTAGGGTTAAAATCTTTGATCTCCGGAATCATGCGAACAATAAAAGTCTCCAGGCTCGATGATTCATCTCTGAAAAAGAGGGCGGCAAGAGCACAGAAGCATGCCGCGCGCAAGTAATAGACTCGAGCCTGACCAGCGAGAGGCATAGGACAGGATACAAAGTATTCAGCAAGTTTAGCCACGTCCACCTTAAAGCCCAAAGTCCACCCTTGCACCATTCGCACAGAAAGACCTAAGAACTGGGCCACCTCTACAGCAGAAACCTTGTCAACAGGGGGAAGAAGCAAGCCATTGAAGCTAGTCCGCCCTATGATACCGCCAAAATCTTCAAGTGTGGGGCACAACTCATTCAGATTGAATCAGAAGACGTGGCGGGTTGGTTTCCAATATTTTGAAGCAACGAGAAGGAAGGTGTAGTTGATTTTCACCCGACAGTAGTTAAACAAGCATGGGAGGCCGAAAGCTTCTTTGAAATCATCCTGAGCTTGGCTATCAAAGGACAAGAGCCACCGTTTTATGTCCTTAACAAACTTGGGGTCTTCCATCGTAGGGTTCAGTGGAGAAGAACGAGAGGAAGCTCGTTTTTTATGCAGAAAAAGTTTCCAATTCGACGGAGTTCAAGAAAAAGGAAAGTGGGAACCCCATGATCGCACGAGCATGGGCCACGCACATACGAGCATAGTCCATGCACGTACGAGCATGGTCTATGCACGTACGTGCCCAAGCTTTTCTCCGCGTGTTTTCATCCCCTTTTCTCGATTTTACAACCTATTTCCTGTCATATGAGGCCTTTTTGATGTTTTCCCTATACTAAACGGCTTGCTATTTATCCTAGCGCAATGGAAAAACAAGAAAAGAAAAATGGTGCACATCATGGCGTACAAGAAAAAGGAAAAAAGAAAAGGAAAAGCTACGTCTAATATATCACAGCCAAAGAGAAATAACAGTCATATCCAAATCTACAGAAAGGGAAGGAGAAATGAGCGATTAAGTACATGTCCAAAAAATAAACAAATATCCCAAATGTCCAAAATGTATCAACGCGGAACATATAAAGGTGTCTGAGCAGGAGAGGCTGGCGGGCTGTCGTCACCACCATCGTCACCACCATCACCACCATCATCATCATCGCTACCATCACCACCGTCACCATCGCCGCCATCATCGTCAGCCCCGAAGCCATCCCAGTCCTCTCCAGTAGGAGCCTGCTCCGCGATCGCTAGCCTGCGAGAGAGAGACGTGACCATGACCTTCAGGCTCCCCACCATCCGTAAAAGTGTCGAGGACTCTTCACGGGTGAGCTGCGAGTAGAAAAACAAGGGGCAATCGTTAGGACATGCATATTTTACTTGTATATGTGTGAAAACTAACAAATGCAGGAACTTGAGAACTTACCGGCCTAGTACCCTTAGCCATCGGGTACCCAATGCACCCGTTTAGCTTGGGGATATCCTCCATAGCTAAATAAGGAGTAACATGGAAAGGCACGCTCCACCCCGGCATGACAAGTGCCAGCCCAGCGGGCGCATCTGCAATAGGAGCAGCCTGCAGAAAGAAGACAAGCGCAGGATTAAGAACGGAGATGGAGAAATTAGTAAGACTTCGGGAAAGGGTATACATATCGGTGCAACAAAGATGCTGCCCATCAACCGCTCCCGCACGAAGGAGGCATAGTCAATCTCCTCAGCAGAAAGGCGATCCGTGTAAGGGATCATGGCCCGCCAAGCAGCCAGGTCACTCGACGTCGCCTCAGCAAGGATGGCGACAAAGCGGGGAGGATCCACTGGGACAGAAAGACCACCCATACCCACGTCAGCAATCTGCCATACCACTCTCTCCGCAAGATAGAAAGAGCAGACCCCAGGACACTCGAACACTGTAAATAGGGTAGAGAGAGTCAAGGCGGCGGCATCCCACTCGGCAGGGGCACGTACAGGAGTACCCTCCCAGGGGCATAGGGTAATCTGTAGAAAAACACTAACACGATGAATACAAGGGTTTAATACTAATGATCATACCCTAAAGTGAAATAGAACATACCCGATCGACGGTCAGCTCATCCAGGAAACGACGGGAGCTCCAGTAATCGTGCTTATCAATGGGGGAATCCAGATCCTCGCGGAAGTATCGGCCTGCCCAAAGCTGCGCAAGTAGGGGTGATAAGAAACCGATATGGAATGGCAGTTAAGAACAAAAAGAGGGAAAAGGAAGGGATATACTGCCCAGACCCGCCAGTGGCTAACCATGGACTGCACAGCCATCCGACTCAGGGAATCCATGGCCGAGATCACATGGCCATACACCGCCGCCCCCCAGCTGAACTCACGGGCTCGCCCTAAGTCTCTCAAGGCCAACAACCAACCGAAAGGGACTATCTGCGCTGCATTCGGGACTAGATAGCCCCCTATCAGAAACAGCAAATACCCACGAGCCATCCGGATCCGCTGGGCGGCTGTACCCTGCCCCTGGGTGGACATGCGATCATATACGTCCAAGATGAAGATAGAGGCGTTGTCATACTCAATCCCCAAAAGCTCCTGAGAGAGTCTTTCCCTCTCACTCTCATCATGGTCAAAAGGAAGCGGGAGGCCGTCCATACGTAGACCGGTGAGGCGGTAGAAGTCGTAGGGGGTCAGGGTCAGCTCCCAGCCTACAATGTGGAAGGTATGGGTGGTGTCCTACCATCTCTCAGCCATGCAGTGAACGAAAGCCCGGTCGCTATCGTCCACCAATCCCGAGATCACCGTCCCGAAACCGGCGCCAGTAATCAGGGCCTTCGTCTCCGCTGTGGGGTGAGCCCACCATGCCTTCGCGTTCACCACGCCCCCGCGGGTAACGGGCAGCTTGGGCAACTGTTGCACAAGGTGAAACCAGGTAAGCACAGCACAGGTATGTATATTTGCAACAGAATGAAAAGAAAAATTCAAAAAAAAAAAAAAAAAAAAGAAGGAAAATATTGGCCAAGCACGTACGTGCACGCCGTAAGCACGTACGTGCATCAGGTAGGCACGTACGTGCCTAAGGTTGTTTGCCTCTTTTGTCGCCCGTTACACCCACACGAATCCGCGAAGTTCCAACCCCCCACGTCCGTTTTGAACCTCGGAAAGGCTCGAATATGTCTTATTCCACGATTAATTGAAAGAAAATGGGTTAAGTCCGGATAAAGACACGTGCGTACACATAGAATGCACGTACGCGCATTTGGCACGTACGTACGTGCCTTTAGCTGGATTTTCGTTTCTTCTTCCGTCTTGGTGACATCCCATTAAACTCCCAAGTTTTGCCCCCTCACATTTGTTTCGTTGTGAAGAAACCCAAAATAAAAAATAAAATGAAAAATTGCGAAGATAATCACTTACTCGACCTAGCACGGCAAGGTGGGAGGCGTGCTCGGTAGGACGTAGAAGGATGCCGCCCTCACTACGTCAAAGACGAGGCTGGGGACGCCACCTCTGAATCGCGGGCCTCCCTAGCTCGTCGGGGTCCCTCGCCGGTGCGGCACCTGATGTGCTCGCCTTCGCCGACGTGCGCTGACGTTTGGGCGCCATTAGTACGCTCGGATGTGTAGTGAGGTCAAGGAGAAATGGAGTGGGAGATGAGGGTGGGAGATGTAAGGTTTCTTGGGTTGTAGGAGTGTACGTGGGAGTTATGGGAGGTGGGTGTAAGTTTATAGGCGTTTTCGCACCTTTTAAACTACCCTGTAACCATGCATTGGAAACGACAGCGTTTGGGGAAGTCTTTTTGAATGCCCGAAAACCAGATGCACGTACGTGCATAGGGTTTGATCGTGCAAACACGACCAATGCACGTGCGATTGTGGGACTTCGATTGTGGGTTTATTTGCGGTTTGACTCGGTTGAGCGGTTCTGATAATCAACCAATCCAAGCTCGTTTTGCAATATCCGATTTAATCAATTCGATATTAATTGGAATTCACCCCGCAAATTTCAATTCAGAATTTAATCAACTCGGTATTAATTGGAATTCACCCCGCGAATTTCAATTCGGAATTGAATCAACTCGGATTTAATTGGAATTTACCCCGCGAATTTCAATTCGATATTAATTGGAATTCACCCCGCAAATTTCAATTCGGAATTTAATCAGCCGGTATTAATTGGAATTCATCCCGCGAATTTCAATTCGGAATTGAATCAACTCGGATTTAATTGGAATTTACCCCGCGAATTTCAATTCGATATTAATTGGAATTCACCCCGCGAATCTCAATTCGGAATTTAATTAACTCGGATTTAATTGAAATTTACCCCGCGAATTTCAATTCGGAATTTAATCAGCCGGTATTAATTGGAATTCACCCCGCGAATTTCAATTCGGAATTTAATCAACTCGGATTTAATTGAAATTCACCCCACGAATTTCAATTCGAGATTTAATCAGCCGGTATTAATTGGAATTCACCCCGCGAATTTCAATTCGGAATTTAATCAACTCGGATTTAATTGGAATTTACCCTGCGAATCTCAATTCAAAATTTAATCAACTCGAATTTAATTGGAATTCACCCCGTGAATTTCAATTCGGAATTTAATCAACTCGGATTTAATTGGAATTTATCCCGCGAATTTCAATTCGATATTAATTGGAATTCACCCCGCGAATTTCAATCAACTCGAATTTAATTGGAATTCACCCCACGAATTTCAAAATGGCAACTTAATCCCGCAAATTCCCCAAAGGCCGCGCATCACCTTCCGATTGCCCCAGAAAGGTATTACCATACATCATGAACTACGGTAGGTCTAATCCTCGTTAAGAGGTACGTAGGAAGTAGGGGACCTCCCCTAATCCGATCTTTATATCATTTAAGGTTCGTAGGAGCCAATTGGTCCAAAATGAGTGTTTCCGGGTCTTTTAATTTTGTTCATTGTACGAGCAAAATCAAAAGAAGGGGCAAACTGTTAACACCCCACTTCGTACCACTTGACACCGCAAGTCACTTTTTAAGACCTAATGATGAAAGGCAGTAGCCAATGGACCATCGCAAGCACGCCCGAAGGACTTACGGAGACACAGCGGGCCTCTAGCCTTTGTTTGATACCCCACACATACGTGCATGGCATATGCACATACGATCATGCTCTTTTTTTTTTAATTCCATCGCTTCCCCCCGAAATTGCTTCTTACTATATGCAGTTCCCATGCTGACTGCTGCTCAGTAGCGGCTGGGAAACCCTAGGAACCCTCGAATCAAACCCTAATCTCTGCCTATAAATACCCCGCTTTCATTCAAAAGGAGGGATCCGAATTTTGGCTACCAAACCACCACTCTAAAAAAAACCCGACATTGGCGGCTGTGTCTACAGGAAGTCCAAAGAGTCGAATTGACAAAGGAACTGCTGCTGCCCGAGCCTGAGGGTAACGGTTCTTAATCCTCAATTTCGTTTTCTTTCAATAATTTGATACGACTATTTATGATATCGCATGAAATGTTTATAATATCGGTTTTGTGCATCTTCTCATTCAATGCCTGAATGAATGACGCATTTAGATTTAACCTAACCATTAATTCATTTCTGCACTTTTAGATCTGAAATAGGTTCCCAGCATTTTTTCCACATATGATATATCTCTCCGTTAATTCTTGGCATTTAATCCACATGATTTAGGCCCACAAGTATCTATTGCATCTTTATTAGCATTTACTGTCATTTCGCCATCTAGGTTTAGGTCATCTTGTCATCTCTAAATCACACTGTAGCCATTTTTCTGCATACATTCGAGTCACAGATCTGTTCGGGCATAGCATGGTAAGAAATGGATAAAGTTTAGTAAGCATGTACGTACGTACATATGATATGCACGTACGTGCATAAGCCATGTTTTTTACAATTTAATCCCTTCTTTTCTTTTGCAAGCAGTATTGGTATCCCTTGCAACCTTTTGAATATTCTATATCATATATATTTGTTCATATATCTGGTTTTCTCTCTCTTTCTCATCTTTGCGTGCCATTATTTAAATTCAATTGCATGAGCGCTTGATTGATGGTCGAATTCAATTAAGTTCCTTTCTAATTAAAGCCAATAAGTGTATGTGGGGCTGAATTTTAGCCGGGCGCAGACGGGTGCCTAACACCTTCCCGTCCGCGTACCCTAGCTCCGAACCTTGATTCCTTTGGTAATAACGAGTTGGGCCTTTGCTAGGGGTCAATCGGTTCCCGAGGCCAAAATCGGGTGGCGACTCCCTCTCCGCCCTAATCATCCGTGGTTAGTGGCGTACTCCAGAGCCGACGTGGTGAAAGGACACGGCGCTCACAGGCATTAAATACTCTCACCTACCCAAACTCGCGCTATAGCAAATAGCATGAGTATGGGCATGCTTTTCTCTATAAATAGTAGTCACTTCTCTTGCATTAGGGGACATCTTCTTGATCCAAAAATCTCTCGTTCTCACCCTTTTGCTGCCTTCTTTTGTGTTTTACACTTATAAAGCTCACTTTTTTACACTAAACCAAGATCAAATCTCCTCCATTCCATCTTCAAAAACACCAAAAACTCAAAACTCTTGCTCATAGTGGATCTTGCATCTCAACGAAGACAAGGAAGCTAGGAGAAAGGATATTCACTAAGTTTTCCACCGATCACGATAAGCTTGTTGGTGATCCTTTTTCCTAATCGTTATTCCTCATTTCTTCTTCACAAGAGCAGAGTGCTTCAAAAGTTTGCATCTTTTTATCCCTCACTCCTTTTATTTATAAAATTTCTTGCTTTTTTAGCATAACATGCATATTAGCATAGATATAGAAGAATAGGTGTGGTTTTTCAAGCTTTTATGTAGCATATATAGGCAAATATTATCGTCACCCTTTCCCCTGTATTGATCTCAAGTTTTGATGAATAAAGATGCAATTTTTTTTATCACTTTTGGCATACTGATTTTCACCATTTTGAGTTAGTAGTTATTTTGATGAAGATTTGTTAGTTTAGTAAGTCCTGGTAAAGTTGCTTGTCCACGCTTTTGTAATCTTCTTATAACCTCTTGAAATATACAAACTTTTTCAAAAACAAGGGTTTAGTTGAGCACCTTACTTTGAAATACCATCACTAACAAATTGGTTGTTTTACCTGAGGCTAGATCTGATAAAGTAAATGCTTATAAGGACTAGGTAATGTGGTATCCTGACATAAAGGGATGAAGCTACCATAAAAAAGCTCACTAAGGACAAGATAAAATCAATTAAAATAAAGGTGATTTTTTATTTTTATTTTTATAGAGAACCATTATTTTCTTGTAATCTATACATTTTCTTTACTTTTTGTACAAAACCATGATTTTCTTTATTTTAAGGGGTTCATTGATAAGTTTTGTTCTTCGAGAATCCCAAAGTATCCTAACATGACTGGACAAGGTTACCTTGAGAAAACCCACAATGTTTTTTTTTTTTTTCCTTGTAGCTTTACAAAGAATTGATTTATAGAAAGCTCCACTCACAAGCTTTATTCTTTGTAGATCTTGTGGTATCCTAACATGGTTGGACGAGGTTACTTTGAAGAAACCCATGATGTCGCTTTTATAAAGATTTTATTTTTATTGTCTTTCATAAAAATGGTTCATTTCCACGAGAGGTGACACCGAGCTTTCAATATTTTCAAATCTACCCGATCATTTAGAGAAGTGTGTATAACTCTTAAATAATATCATAACCTAACATGATATGTTTACTTTAAAATTTCTTGCCTCAAGTATGGATTTCACTTTAAGAATGGGTTTATTAAAGAAATTTCACGATTCAAGGCAATGGTTCGTTCACAAATGTGGTAGGGTGCCTAATACCTTCCCTACCCATAATAGAACCTCCTTACCTAGATCTCTAGTTCACAGACCATCATCTAGGAGTCATTCGATTTTAAGATAATAAGAACTAATCAAAGGCCTTAGAGACGACCTTCCACGTCTTTAAATATATGGTAGATGGTGACTCCAAGCCTTTCTTTTTTTTAATTGTGCGCGCATAGTTAAATAAGAGAAAAGCACCCGTAAAGAAATTAATTGAACTTTTTTTACTTTCATTCACCATCCAATAGGAAACACCACAATAATACATACATGCAACATAGGGCACATCCAAGCGCGTGCCCAACTGTGTCATTTACACTTGCAATATGGGAAGAACGAAGGAGAAGAGATCCACCCCGAGGTCTTCCATTTGAGTTAGTTTTTGGGGCAGCGACAATAGGCTATCACATATACTATGGAAGTAGAATACATAGCATGCAGTATAATAACAAGTAATACAGTCTGGATTAAGTGCTTTATGGATAATTTGAAATTAGGTATACCAAATAAGCCAGTAAATGTGTATTTTAATAATTAGTCTGCCATCGCTTTGATAAAGAATGGAGCAAATAGCTCCAAAGGAAAACACATTGACGTGAGTTATCACTATATACAAGATATAGTAGAGAGGAGAGAAATTAAAGTCAACAATATACCTACAAAAAGGATGGTGGCTGACCCCATGACCAAGGGTGTTCTAGAAAAATTCAAAGAGCATGTAGTTACAATGGGATTGAGAATCACCAAGGTGTTGTAGCTGGTCATGCGGTATAGTACATCATTGGATGGATCACGGGAATGCCTGAGAAGAACAAGTTGACGCGACTCTATCTATTTGTGGGGACAAATATTGATCAAAGATGAGATAGAGGACACTAGCGAGGTAATAAGGTTATGACGAGAATGATTGAGGATGTAAAGTTCATGATAAAGCACCCAATTAATTTTGCATAACCCTTCAGCACATAGTGTTAAAGTCGCTAATAAAGTGCATTAAGAAAAACCTTTGGAAGGACTTAGAAGGAAGTACTTTATCTAAATTTTGAGCGTAGGTCAACACCACTTGTGTTTGGCCGAAGTCGCCAATGGTAACTAGGGTGGTGAACTATGGTTCCTGGTACAAGAGTATTAGTGTGGTTTACTTAAAAGAGAGTGAATTGAAGTCACCTAGAACATATCAAGAAATTGATATATTGGGAAATAGGCGCGGTCAGAATAGATTGGTAAAAGCGTGCGCATGTAAGGTCATACCATCTTCCGACACGAATTTGAGGGAAATTCAAACGAGAATTAGTACCCAATTGAAGAAATTAGGAAATAGATATTCAACAACAGTAACTAACTAGAGGAAATTATCAAATTATCTCATATTTGTCAAGTGGCAAATTAAAGAACTCATTGTGACAAACATGAGAAATGGTGTATGCCACTACACTGTATTATTCACCTTAGAAATATATCTTCCAAGAAGTAATTCCGAATTCCCATGTAGGAAATATGCTAAGGTATGTAATGGTCCATTGGAATAAATGAACCATCACACACCATTGGTGGGAGAAAAGATGTGACCATTGAGAAGAGGTCAAAAGTTGCCATAAGTGTCCTATGACTATTGAGATGATATCAAAGGTCATTATTGGTGTCTCTTGATGTGTATAAATACACCCTATTGCAATCCATCCCTTTCAATTCTAATTTACACTACGCATGTTTTTTCCTTCCTCTATATTCCTATATGTGATTAATAGTCCAACAAAAGGGAAAACCTTCTCTGTTTTACTTTCCAAATTTCATCACTACCCACTTACCCTAGTCATCTCTCATGAGCCCTCCCACTCCCTCAATCTGCTCTACTTCCATCGAATTACTATCCATATTGACTTTAACCCAACCATTACAACTATATCATCTGCTTTCACCATTTACCTTATGTAGCATTTTTTTTGTTTTTATTTTTTCATATTGGGGCCCACATTTGACCTTTCACCTATCCACTTATGATACATTAGGTGGGTGGTGAGGGATGGGTAATTTAAGGTGAGTGAAGAAACATTTTCGGAAAATCTTTTAAAAACCTATGGACTTAACAAATTTGAAGAGCTAATGACCTTCTAACAAAATGTTATGTCTCCTTGTTCAATGGGTGAGAGTTTTTTTTTTTTTTTTTTTTTTTTTTCAAACGATATAACGAAATTATTGAGAAAAAACTCATTACATAATCATAGGCATATCCTCCTTAAGGAAGGGGGAAATCCAACCAGGGGGATCTTCTAACCAAACCTCAAAGTCATCCACCCTAAGTGCATGCTTCGCTATTGCATCAGCAGCACAATTGTGTTTTCTCGGAGTATAACAAAAAGCTTCTACCTTTGCTTTATCTGCCAAGAGTTGGGTGTCACCACAAATAATGGCAATTTCCTCCACCATTTCCTTCTTCCCAATCATGCATTCGATTACCCCTTTTACATCTCTTTCCACCAGCAGCCCTTTAATACCCATCTCTATAACAAAGAGAATACCTTCCCACATAGCTAATGCTTCTACCATCTGCACACTCCTCACATATTTTAACTTTTTTGCCTTTCCTGCAATGACAAGGCCATTCAGATCTCGAATTACAATACCTACACCCCCCATGCCATCATATTCAATCCACACTCCATCAAAATTTAGCTTAAACAATGACGCCGATGAGGGTTGCCATTTCGGAGGCCTCTGATTAATAGCCCGATTTGCATTAGCAGTCTCGCCCATAGTATTTCCTGGGGCTAGTGCCTATTTATACTCACCTTCATCCGCAGCAGCTTTCAAAAAAACTTCATTCGGTTCCCATTTCCTTCCATTCAGGTTCCTATCATTCCTTGCCTTCCATATACGCCATAGGATAAACACCGCTTTGCACAGAAGGTTTTTTGCTAATACATCTCCCTTCCATTTGTGTCTTAAATGTTCCAAACATTGCAGGAAAGGTTGATTCGACATGGACATACTGTCAAGCTGAAGTGAGCTCCCATATGAGGTCATTCTCGCAAAGGGACAGGAGAAAAAAAATATGTGTGAGTGTTTCCTCTTCACCACAAAACGAGCAAGCTTCATTCCATTGTGGTATTCTTTGCTCGAGCTTATAGCCAATAGGTAGAGTCTCATGAACACATCTCCATAAAAAGTGGCGTAACTTCCAAGAAACTTGAAGTCCCCAGATAAATTTTCAAAACTTTTTCTGAGAGTTATGGCTACTTGATTCTCCTTTAGCTCGCCTTTGAGCCAACCCACCATTCTTATTAAGGTCCTGACCCACCACATAGCCTGATTTAACCGTGTACTATCCATTGGTTGTATAATGCCAAATAATCTTATCTTTACTCTCCATCCATGCAACCGACAATCCAAGGACCATATTCGCTTCTTGCTCATCCAATAGTTGTTTGACCGCTTCTTCCTTCCAACACTTTCTATCCATGTCAATCAATTCAGACACTCTCATATCACCACATCCATATGGGGGTTGAGACTTAGTCTTAAAAGTGATCGATTCTGGGAGGCATGGGTCTTTCCACACGCGAATGTTAGCACTATTCCCGACCCTCTATCGAACACCTGCCTATAAAATTTTTCGGCCTTCAAGAATGCTACGCCATGCCCAAGATGGATTATTGCCTAGCTTTGCTTCAAGAAAATTTGATCTGTGGTAGTACTTACCTCTGAAAAATCTTGCAACCATTGAATGAGGCTTCACCATCAACCTCCAGCCTTGCTTAGCTAGCATCACCAAGTTGAAATTTTCAAGTTCTCTAAAGCCCAAACCTCCCTCATCTTTAGGCTCCGTAAATTCAGTGGGTGAGAGTTTAAATCGTTATTGGTTTAATAATGTACTTGTAGTGTAGGTTAGGTCATACATATGCCATGATGCCCATGATGTTCTTATTTATTTATTTATTTACCTTTTTCGGTAATAGAATAAGAGCATCAATACATCCATCATATGAAGAAATCTATTCTAGCATAACTCAAAGTAAGGAATGTGTCCTACACAAACGACATTGGCACATCTTAGATACATCCTGACATTCTTAGTTTTACCTAAAAAAAATAAAAATAAAAAATTGAAATTAACAAAAAGATGTAAACCTATTACCAAAATTGTAAGGTAATCATTAAAAATTTTAAAAAGTAAAATACTAATGATCCGTAAATCCTTAAAGAATAAAAAAATTATAAAGAAAAAAAAAAAAAAGGTGAAAAGGGTATTAAACCTTAAACCCCCTAGAACCTACCCTTCCTCTCCTCAACCCCTCTACCCCTCTCTCTCTCTCTCTCTCTCTCTCTCTCTCTCTCTCCCCGATGAGCAAGCCAGATTAGAGAACAACTAGATAGAGCTTGTAACAAGTAAGTCCTGTTCTGCATCAATCTACTTAATTTATTTTCTTCAACGGTTGTATTTTCGTTTTAGATTTTTAATTTCCAAAGGAAACCCTTTAATTTCACCTTTCATCGTTTTAATTCTACATTTCTGTGAACCATCTGTTTGGTTACCGAGAGAACCAAGGAAAATGAGAGAAAATAAAATTTTACCAAGAGAAAAGGCAAGAAAAGTGAGAAATCAGATGATTTTTTCTTTTTTTTTTTTTTTTTGAAAAGTGACAAACTTAACTCAATCAAATGGACATTTTTGTTTTCTCGTTTCCCAAATAATGAATATAATAGTTGTATAATTTTAATTTATTTCTTTTTCCCACATTTTCTGGGCAATCAAACGGAGCATTAGGTCCTCTGTTTGGTTTAAAGTCTTACATTTTCTGTTGTTTACTCGCTTAGAAAATGAAATTTTTTAACTTCACTTAGTAAATAAGCATACAAAACTCAGTTGAGTAATTATTTATATATTTATTTTCCTTTCATTTGCTTGAGAAGCGAAACAATGGAATATGAATATGAATATATATATATATATATTGGTAATGATAGTTGAATTATATGCGGCATATTTTTTGTTCCATCTTAGAAAACAGTTTATGTTTTCCAGAGACACAAGGAAACAGAGAACAGCATGGAAAACTTGTTTTCAGAAGCTGTTTTATGAAATTTTTTCCATAAGAAATCTGTATTTTGGGAGCACCAAAAAGTTTTTCTCGATTTTCTGTTTTTTTGTTTGAGAAATATGAAATGTACTAAAAGTGGCATCTTCCTAAAATTCTAGCCATCTCGTAGGCATTGCATCTTTTGAAACTGTTTTCCACAAATGAATCCAAACACGCCCTAAGGCTTCAATTTTTCCTCTTTATTTAGCTCCAATTTCTTAGCAACCAAACAAAGGATATTGGGAAAGGCTGCAAAAAGAATCCATAAATTATTGGAGTATTACATGTAGAAAACTGTGTTTTACTTACCAAAAAAGAAAACTGTGTTTTTATCCGTCCATCAGAAATAAGGAAAATAGTTTTTGTTATGGTTTTGATAATCCAAACTCTTTTAGCTATATAATGTGCAACCACGAAATTTTTGGTAAATTTTTTTAAAAAAAAAATATTTGGATAAGCAATTTTGGTTAAATTTACTAAAGTGCACGAGCCTTAATTGAGAAAAAATGGTTAATTTTGGTCAACTTTGGTTAAATTTACTAAAGTGCACTATGGTGCATGTGTGCACACGTGCAACCACTTATGTAGATTATATGATATTGTGGGTAGGTAGGGTTCTTGCTGTTGTGATGCTGATGTATCACGTATGTCAGCTACTATTACTAACAATGCTAACTAGTACTGTCAGTGCTGAGGTGTACTTGTCATGATGTGAATGTAAAAAAAATAGTAATATTAGTTTGTCGCTTTGGCGCCTAAAAAGAATGATTCCATATACATTAGAGATTAAAGGCCTTTTAGTTTGGTGGGAAGCGTCTATAAGATTATTGCTAAACTGTTGGCGGATAGGTTGAATATGGTGTTAATTTCTGCAAGCCAAAATGCATTTGTGGGTGGTAGGCAGATTCTTGATGCTGTTCATATTGCAAATGAATGTGTTGATTCTCGCATTAAGTCAGGACTTCCTGGACTAATCTGCAAGTTGGACATTGAGAAGGGCTTCGATCATGTCAACTAGAAATTCTTACTTTATTTGTTGGAGAGGATGGGTTTTGGAGGGAAATGGAGAATTTGAATTGAAAAGTGCATAGGGTCAGCCTCTTTTTCTATGCTCATGAAGGGGAGTCCTCACGGTTTCTTTAGGAGGTCTTGTGGTCTCCGTCAAGGTGACCTGCTCTCGACTTTCCTGTTTATTATTGTGATGGAAGCCTTGAGTAGATTGATTCAGAAAGCCTCTGATGCCAACTTTCTCAAAGGTTTTGAGGTGGAGGGGGTTAGACAGGGGAGTGGTTCCATTTCCCACTTGCTTTATGCGGATGATTCCATTGTGTTCTGCGATGCTTCCCCTACCCAGCTGAGGTATTTAAGGTGTGTTTTACTGTGCTTTGAGTCGGTATTTGGGTTGAAAGTGAACTTAAGTAAAAGTGAGCTTATGGGGGTAGGGGAAGTGGCTGATGTGGAAATCTTAGCCTCTAATCTGTATTGTAAGGTAACTTATCTGCCCTCTTCCTACCTTGGTTTGCCTCTGGTGCTACATTCAAAGCTACATTAGTGTGGGACCAGGTGGTGGAGTGTTTCGAGAGGAGGCTTTCTGGTTGGACCTTTCAAAAGGTGGGAGAATGACTCTGATGTGTAGCACTCTAGGAAGCCTCCCAACCTACTACATGTCTCTTTTCTGTATCCTGGAGTCGGTGGCAAACAGGTTGGAGAAAATTCAGAGGGACTTTCTGTTTCTGTGGGCAGGGTTAGGTGATGAAAAAAAAATTGCATTTATTTGATTGGAATTTGGTCTGTTATCCCAAAAGCGAGGGTGGTCTGGGTTTAAGGTGCTTAAGTGTGATGAATAAGGATTTGCCGGGTAAATGGCTGTGGAGATTTGCTACTGAATAAGAAGCTTTATGGACGAAAGTGGTGGAATGGAAGGTTGGCAGTGAGGAAGGGAGCTGGAAATCGAAAGAGACCAGAGGTCCATATGGAATGGGGTTATGGAAGTCCATTAGTAGGGAGTGGGTCAGTTTTGGAAAAGGAATTAGCTTTAAAGTTGGAGAGGGCAGCACAATTAAATTTTGGATTGATGTCTGGTTCGGGGAAAGGCCTTTGTGTGAGGAATTCCCTACTCTTTTTGGTATTGCCATCAATAAAAGGGCCTGGATTGCAGACTATCTGAGGTGGTCCAATGACTCCCCCTCCTATGAGGTTACTTTCGTTAGAAATTTTCATGATTGGGAGCTTGAAGAGTTGAAGGTTTTTCTTGAAAAAATCTATGCAGCTAAGGTGGTGCAAGGGACTGAAGATGGAATTGCATGGACAAGAGGGAGGAATGGTAGGTTTTCGGTTAAAAGTCTTTTTCTCTCATTGCAGCAGTGGATGGCCCCAAGTTCTCTGTCTTTAAGCTTTGGGCTCCTAAGGAGCCCACGAAAGTCTCTTTTTTTACTTGGACTGCCTGCTGGGGTAAGCACGCTGGGGTAAGTGCTTAACTATTGACAATCTGCAAAAAAGAGGGTTCCAACTGACTAATGGATGTACCCTCTGCAAAAGGGAGCTGGAGACGGTTGACCATTTGTTGCTTCACTGTTTGGTTGCTAGGGAGGTGTGATTGGGTAATGCCAAGGAGGGTGATTTAGGCTATGGAGTCTTGTGGTGCAATAGCTCCAATAAGTTGGCATTGGCTGTTTTGAGGCTTGTTTCGCATGCTATTTTTTGGGTGCTATGGAGGAGAGAAATAGTAGGACTTTGTCTAATGAGGAATCTTTGGTACAGGTGTTAAAGAGTCAGGTTTTAGATTTTTTGTTTGGTTGGGGGGAGCCGGATGATTTTTGTAACAGGAAACCCCTTAGAGAATTCTTAGATGGCCTCTCTTTGTAGATTTTTGCTGTATACGCCTAGTGTATAGGAGATTTTGAATCTCTCTTCTTTTTTATATAAAATTTTACCTTATCAAAAAAATATATATACATATATAGCCCTTCTCAAATAATAAGTCTTATAATTTTTGGAATGACAACGGGGTGGGGTCGGGGGTTCCACATCATCAAAAAATAAATAAATAAATAAATAATGGAATGACAATAAAGAATGAGATTTGAGAGAAAGAGTGATGCAACTGTGGAGAATGTTTATAAGGATGACAGTAGCGAGTACTTAAGTTTAGAGCCATATTTCAGACGTCCGACTTAATGTATGTAATGTAGTTTGATAGTTAGTTCTTGGAAATAAGGTAGTATGGTAAGGTTTTGTAGGTGCTATGACTTAGAGTTATTTTCAAGGATCTTTTAACAGTTTTTCATCCTCTAAATTATAGAGAATGAAGGCTATTTATAGTAGTAAATTAATATCTAGTCCAATACAGGTAAGTCAAGTGTTTGGGTTGGAGATTAACACTTGTGCTGAAATAGACACTGTCATCACAAACCCTTGTGGGTTTAGCAAGGAAAGCTTGACACGTGGCAGATAGGTGTGAAATATTATTGGTTGGTTTAAAGGTCCAATAGGATTTTAACACCTCCCAATTGATGGGTAAATTGGGTTTTAACACATCCTAATTCTAGACGTGTGTAACTAAGTTACTTGCTCACCATTTCCCTATAGAAGATCAAGACAAAAGGCAATATGTCTAGTTGTAGAGCTAGGGTGTACAACTACCCTAGTTAGGTTTCACTCTAACCACCAAGCCAAAATGCCTCAAGTCATTCCACTGCTGCAGCTAAGGTAGCTCAACATGACGTCTTAACTACCCGAACCAACATCAAGTCTTAAGATATTTTTAAGGGCTTCCCTATTCCTGTCATAGACTTGGGCAGGCGTCAGGTGTCAAGATGTATAGTAGTGATGGAGAAGGAGTACACACTAGCCTTAGAGTGGGAAACTTCCCTCAGACATGGCGTCCTTGATGCGTACTGAGTACCTTGCAATGTATATTGATAAAATAAGTATACCTCGGTTTTATATGCATCTCAAGCAACCTTATCCTCAATATGAGAGATCTCAACCATTGGTTATAGATAGGGCTGTCATAGGAAATGCTTTAATCATCAAAGATTTTCAATTGAGAGCAATGTTGTTGTATCATCTTGGGGATATCTCTTTAAGACAGCCTCCGGTTCTTAGGAATATCTCCTTACATCTGGTCCTTAAGGCATCTAGTTCTTAGGTATTATCTCCTTGAGGCATCTGGTTGCCTTAGTAATATCTCTTGAAGGCGTCTAATTCTTCAGGCGTCTTGTTCTTAAAGCATTTGGTCCATAAACACATATGTTGTAAGTTCCAGACTAAATTTCTTTTTCAGCAGCTTATTCGAAGATCAGCAATTTATTCAAAGTGTAGCAGCTTACTATTGCATGACACATAGCTGCATGAGGTTTTATAAGTACGAGGTGGCACTTCAAGCAGGTGTTAAGCATGAGGTGGCACTTCAAGCAAGAGGTTAAGCATGAGGTGGCACTTCAAGTATGTAGTTGTGTATTTCTAGCCACGTGGCGAAGTGTTTGTCACACATGGTGAAGTGCTGATGTGGTTGTAATGTATCAATAGATATAAAGTTAACGTTTAGTTTGTCTTATGTGCAACCATTGAGAAAAAATCTTGGAGTTGCCCCTATCGCTTGCCTTATTGCTTAAGGAGTAAGGCAACTGTATAAGGTTGTCCAAATGTCAACTGCATAAGGCAGTTGCGTGGAATTTTCTATTTTGGATACCTATTTTGTTATTGTCACTTTCTGTGTGGTAATGGCTAATACAATTTTGGTCAAAGTAGAAAAAGTAATTGTGAGAATAAGATAACTGTTTATCATTAAATTACAAGAGGATAGTATTTTTATGATGGATTTATTCTTTTGATTAGTCATTTAAGTATTTATCGTTGTGGGATATATAAGGTGTGTGGGGGTGCAATGCTAGCAATCCAAAATTTGATATACATACATACATATATATATATATATATTTGTATTGAGATACTAATGTTAAGTTAGCTTTACTTCTTTATCAAAAAATAAATAAATGAAGTAGCTTTAGTCAAAAATGTAAATTAGAATGGTTTTTTTTTTTTTTTTTTTAAATTAATATTAAAAAATAATAATAATAATAAAAAAATAGTGTAGGCAGTGCCTAGGTGTCACTTGGATGCCTCAACTACACTACTTTTCAGTGAGTAACCTCTTTTTCTCTCATGTTGGAAGATTATAACTTATAATATTGTCTTGCAGTGGATGTGGAGACCCTTATAGAAGACAAAATTGTTATGACAGAAAGTTCTGCAGGAGGGGAATCAGGTTTATGTGAAGTTGACACAAATCAAGAGCCATATGAGGGTATGTTGTTTGAATCGGAAGAAGCAGCCAAAGCATTCTATGATGAATATGCCAGGCGGGTAGGATTTTTAACACGAATTGTATCATCCCGTAAGTCGGAACGTGATGGATCAGTTATCTCGCGTCGACTTGCATGTAATAAAGAGGGATTTAATCTCAACAGTCAAAAAAGGGAGCGGGTTCGAATTCGAAAAAGAGAGAGCAAACGCGAAGGTTGCATGGCGATGATTCTGGTAAAGAGAGAGAAGCCTGGGAGATGGGCTGTTACAAAGTTTGTGAGGGAGCATAATCATCCACTAATAATATCTCCGGGAAAGGGTCGGCCAACTCCAGTAAGTTTTCTTTCACATTTAATAAAGCACCTCTCTCTCTCTCTCTCTCTCTCTCTCTCTCTCTCTTATTTTGTGTGTGTGATGATGACAAGGGAAAAGATAATATGTCATATGAATTTTTTTTTTTACTTAAAGTCAGATTCCCAAACTAGAATGAAAAGAACCAACAGGATATGATTCTTTGGCCCTTGGAACATAAAAGGCCAAAGCTTAATATTGCCATAGGCATCTCAACTAGTGAAATGCATGAGTGGCCAGAACTCTGATTAACAGCTCCCAGTTATATCTGACCAATAATTCAATAAATTGACACTTTCCTATAGATTTGAGCTTTTCTTCTCCTCTAGTATGACTTAAGGGCAGCAATGAAATTTTTTTTAAGGCTTTCCACTTTCTGGAGACAATTAATATCCAACCTTGAATAAGGTAAATGTGGTTCTTTAGCCAACTTAGCAGGTGCCAAATCAATGGGATGATAACAATTCACAAAGTTCGTAGAAAATTGTGACCATTTCCTTGCAGATAATGGGAAATTGGGCATAAATTTCCTCATCAGCTGAAGAATATAATTGACATTATTCCTAGACTGAAACAATTTTGGTTAAATAGGGGTGACATGAGGTTTGAGTTACTGATAATATATAAAACAAGGGTGATCAATAAAAGCCAGACATCCTATCTCTCAATGTTACAAATTAATTCAAATTTTTGAATAGTGAAGCATTTTAACAGGTAATGAAATCTATTAAAAATGGGAAATATAAAGGGAGAGAGCAATTAACTGAAAAGAAAACGTAGACAAAATAGAAGTTGAGATAAAAACTGCCAAAAAAAAAAAATCAAAGTATCCACTTTTAGGTAGCATTGATACTACAACAAAATTTTCTGTTAGGCCCCCCAAATACCTAGGATTTTGATTATTCGTTGGAAGCCCTTGATGTTAAATCAAACCTTAGGCTTGGAATATCAATCACAATTCTCAACTGGTCAGAGTTGCTGAGGCATCCAACTTCATCAACTTGTTGAATGTCAGTGGAATCCGTTGGGAATTTCCTCATCCCACATCGTCTAAATATTGAGTTTGATATGACTTCATATACCTGTTTGGGCCATCCCCCTAATAGCTTTTTCTTTTCTTTTTTATTTATTTATTTTTTTTATCCACATGACATGCCCATTCTTATCTTGTTAGGCCCACACGTGTTGCGAAGTTTCATGTCCCACAGCATCTAAATATTGAGTTTTATATGGCTTCTTGTATTTGTTTGGGCCTCCACCTAATAGCTTAGGAATTTAGGCTGGAAACTTAACAAAACTATCACTTTCCTGTATAGTTTTTTGAGCACTTGTTGAAATCAGCTAGTTGTCAACGATCTTGTATCAAATGCCTTTCATGGATATATAGATAATCTAGAAGAGGGGTTTGAATCTTCAATGAGCCATTTAATATTTTAGTTTTTATTTTAAAAAAAAAAAAAAAAAAACTGTTAAAAATCAAAGCCATATCCATATATATATATATATATTCCTCTTTCTGTCAGAGAAAATCTTCATCTTAAAGCGTTAAAAATTTTCCAAGAAATTAAACTTTAGAAGCTTTTTGTTGTTCCCTCACCAGAAGCCGGCCTTTCGAACTTGTCAAGCCTTAGGCCCCTGAATATCCTATTGTAGGTAAATGATGTAAATGTTGGAAATTGGGTGTTTTGAATTCCGAAATTTTCTAGAGATTCCAAAATTTCTAGTTTAAGTTCCTTAGCTTCTTTTTTTTTTTTTTGTTAAGTTACACATCGCAATACATGTAAGTATTTTAGGTCCTACTTCCGAGGTGGTGTTGTTAGAATTTTGCTTTCTCATTTTACCTTTCCTTCAAAGTTGCACCTATTGCTTCCAAACTTGCATCAACCCTAAAATAGTTGGGAATATGGGGATATATTCCTTCTTGGTTATAACTTATAAGAAGACTCATTTGCACTCTATAATGGTCGAGTGAGTTTCTATAGTTCAAGAATCAAATGCAATGTCAAAGCTTTATGACTTACAAGGCAAATTAGTATGTATCCTGTCATGTTGCCTTCCTTGAACGTATTTTGTATTTCACTATTCCTCCTAAAATTGCTTATTTATACATTGATCCCTTTCTTGTTGAAGAGTCATGTGAGAATTTTATTTGTGATCTTGACATATCATCTCTTACTTCTTCAAATCAAGTGTTTTTTGGTCAGGTTCTTTAGCTCTCCCTTCTTTTTCTCTAGTATATTCTCGTAGAAAGACTCGACCTTCATAGCCTATAAGCACTAGTTCGGACTTTCCCACCTTTGACTCTTTGGACTTGCCTCATCTTAAGGGGCAGTATCTTATGCATACTTGACTCCACCAGTATTTTCTAATACTTGTTTCTCTTCTTCTTATCGTGCTTCTACGTCTTCTATTCATTCTTACTTTAAACCTTATCCATATAAACATACAAAGAAGCTTTCAATGACTGCAATTAGATTAATGCAATACAAGATGAGTTGACTGCTACACGATAAGACTAGTATTTGGGAATTAGTTCATTTGCCTATAGGAAAGACTATCATTGGTTGGAAATGGGTTTACAAGTGAAGACCAACTTTAATGGATCTTTTTAGCACTAGAAAGCCAGACTAGTTGCAAATGGAGAAGACCCTCTTTGGAGGCTGCTTGGTCATGATGACCTGCACTACTTCTTCTTGACCTATAAGGTTTTCACAAGAGTATGAGGTTGATTAAAAGGAGATGTAATTTATCAAAAATATTATTAGGAGATGTTTGTTCTTGTTGCCAAAATGACTACTGTCTGTATGACTGTACCTTAATCTATGTTGTTGCAATCCATCAGTGGTCGCTTTTTCAGCTTTCTGTCAAGAATGCCTTCTCCTTTAGGTCTCTCTCATCCCAATGGCTATGTTGTTACCTGCGGCTTGGCCTTCATGGCTTGAAGCAATCTCCTCTTGCATGGTATGAGCAGTTTCAGTTGTCTATCATTTAGATTACCTTTCTTTATAGTGCTTATGACTCTGGTCTCTTCATTCGTTATACTTCTCATCGTTTGATTGTTCTTTTGTATGTAGATGATATGATTATTACTAGTTCAGCTCCTGCGGCTATTGAGGAGGTGAAAAAACATCTCTTCTTAGAATGTGAGATAAAAGGATTTAGGTCCTTTGCGATATTTCTCGGGCATTGAGGTTGCTTCTTCTCGGAAAGGCTATCTTCTGTCACAGTCTAAATATGCAAATGAACTTATTGTTTATAACAGGGAACCATCCCCCAACAAGGCCCTTTGGCCACCTATGGAACCTAAACCCTCGGGGAGACTAGTGCAGCAACCCACTGCCACAGCCCCCCACTTAAATCTTGGGTTGTCCTAGCAGTGAATCGAACTGTGACCTTGCGCCTAACCACACAATCACAAGTTCGCCCTTACTAACTGGGCTACCCAAGGGTGGGTGCAAATAAACTTATTCACCATCTAGACTCACTGATGTTAAGGTCGTTGATACCCCTATTGAAGTGCGTGCTAAGTTCTCTGCTTCTATTGGTGTTCCTCTTGATGATCCCACTTTGTATTGAGAGTTGGTTGGATGCTTAGTTATTTCATTGTGACCTTTCTAGATGTTGCTTATGTCATTCATGTGGTTAGTTGTTTTATTTTTTTTCTGCACCTTGTACAACCCATTGGGATGCTTTTTTGCATATCTTGCGCTTTGTACAAGGTACCATATTTCGTAGCCTGTTGATATCTTTTTTTTCCTCTCTAATCTTGCGCACTTATGCTAATGTTGATTTGGATGGTTTAACACCCTACCTTGTGGTTGGTTTGTTTGTTTCTATGCCTCACACAACCCATTAGGATACTTTTTTGCATATCTTGCGCTTTGTACAAGGTACCATATTTCATAGCTTGTTATCTTTTTTTTTTTTTTTTTCCTCTGATCTTGCAAGCTCATATTGATGTTGATTTGGATGGTTAACACCTCGTCTTTTCACTAGCAACGATATTGTCCGCTATGGGTTACCCTTCACGGCTTTAAAACGTGCTGTTACAAGTTGAGGATATGGGCCCATGTATATATAGCCCAACAAATCTCTCTAACCAAGCAATGTGGGACGAAGTGCGTGAACCTAGCACCTCACCTCACTTCATCCATCTTAGCTCCTTGCCTTAGCAATCTTGGATTTTGGCTTTTGGCTCTTGGCTCTTGGTGGTGATGCTAAAGATGGTAATTCAACTACTGGTTTCTATATTTTTCTCGGTGACTCTCTTATCTCTTAGAAAAGCAAAAAACAGTCTAGTGTTGCTCGCTCTACCGCTAAGGCTGAATACCATGCTAGGCTTAGGCTACGACTGAAGTTGTTTGGCTTCATTGGCTTCTTCTCACCATCTCATCTTTCATTGCTCTTTGATGTGACAACAAGAGTGCCATTTAGATTGCTTTTAACTCTGTTTGTCATAAGCACACAAACCATAGTGAAATTGATTGCCTCGTTTTTCATTAGCATAGTTGGGTACAATCCATCTTCAATTTGTCTCTTCCACCTTACAGATTGCAGATTTTTTCACAAAGACTTATACATCTACTTGTTTTCAATTCCTTCATGACAAATCATAATATTCTCTGGGCTTGCATCATGATTTTGAGAATGGGAGGGGGGGTGGGAGATGTAATTACTGTAAATATTTTATTTATTGAGGATAGTTTAGTCCTTTAGTCATGTTAAGGTTAGTAGCTAGACAAGTAAAAGTTGTTGTGGTTAATGAGAATTGCCTTTGTTGGGAAGTCCCACATCTATTGAATATCGAGTTTAACATGTATTCATATACGTGGTTAGGCCTTCAACTTAATAGCTTAAGCTTTTAGGTTAGAAACTTAACATGGTATCAAAGCATGTTGTTCTTGGGTCATTTCATTTATAAGCCCATCTCTGCTGTTCCCGTGGCAAGGCCATGTCTCTATCTTGTTAAGGGAGTGTTGGAAAAATACCATGTAACGCCCTGCCCCCACCACTAGCATGATACTGTCCGTTTTGGGTTACCCTTCACAACTTTAAAATGTATCATACTAGCTGGGGAGCGAAGTCTACATATATAGCGCAGTCACTTTTTCTAGCCAAACGATGTGGGATCCCGGGGTATTACTTACCACATCCCACATCGATTAATTATAAAAATTTGACATAGCTTCATATACTTGTTTGGGCGCTCTACCTAATAGCTTAGGCTATTGGATTGGAAACTTAACATGGTATCAGAACATGTCGTTCCTTGGCTCGTTTCGTTTGTGAGCCCGTCTTTATTGTACACGTGACAGGCCCATTCATATCTATTAGGCATGCATGTGAGAGGGGGGTGTTGGGAAGTCCCACATCTATTAAATGTCGAGTTTAACATGTCTTCATATATTTGTTTGGGCCCTCCACTTAATGGCTTAAGCTTTTAGGTTTGAAACTTAACAACCTATGCAAAGTTTTCAATTGTTGCAATACTTCAGTAGCTAGACAAGTGAAAGCCTTTTCTTATTGTGAACATATGACAAGAAACAAATAGATGACATAGTTCAGTTGGATACCGCTCAAAAATATCAACTGATGGGATTGGGGTAAAGGGCCTGCATAGATTAATTTTTCCCTTTTTCAATGTGTTTTTAGCTCAACTTGAGGAGTTCAGGCTGGGAGTGCCGACTTAGTTCGGATCCCTTAACTCTTTCTGATGCTCAAGGACCTTTTGATTTAAAATTAAAAATTTAAAAAAATTTAAAAATAAAAAAATAAAAAACACTTGAGTTCTGGCTTTGTCATTAGGTAGCAGTCTTGTAGGCTTGTAGCTATGGGGTCAGGTTTGCTGGTTGAGACCTAACTGAAATTGAAGTCAGGGAGAGATGAGAGATATGAAAGGACGAACTATTGTATTCTCCTAGTCCTTATACTGAATATTGTGATTGGCAAGTAGGCAACTCATAGTTTCTACCTCCGTTAGAAAATCAAAAAATTATAATTTCCAAACAAAACTACATAGAAATTGAGTAAATTTTTTTAAAATTAACAAAGAAAGTAATTAACAATTGAGGATAAAATTAACTGTATATTCATGCTACACTCCAAAACTAATTATACTTATGTGAAAACTTCTAGTCATGAGATCTTGCGTTGCACATCCATACTATTTATCAATTACCATTGAAACTATAAAGTTCTAAAAAAGTTCAGAACTTCCCATGCTGTGCTGTTTTGATCTAAATTGTTGATGACGAGAAAACTAGTTTATGATTCTCACATGGTTGGAGACTGTGGCTAAAGATTGATTTTCTAGGCTTTGAAAGAATGAGATGAGGAGATGGAGTGAAAATTGAGTTCTCTGGTGTAATTTTCCTACAAATTGCAATATATCCTGTTAATGATTTTTATGGAAAAACACTGTACTGACCCTAAATTGGCTGATATCACTTGATATGAGGCTGATCCGCTGATACTAGTGCATTATTTAGTTGGATTATCTGCGTGGATTGTTGTTGTTTTCTTTTATAGAATTATTACAAATCGGCTTATATTCAACACTATGTTCAGAATGACATCGAATCTGTAAGCGTTTAATTTATTGATCCTCCTGTCTTCATTTTGCTAAAGAATGTTGGACCCGTCTCTCTATTTGCTTGATAGTTGTAGAGATGTTCTTAAAAGGGGATTAAAAACCTTAGCAGCATAGACATGCCATAGTTTCCCTATAGGAGGAGCAACTTCAGGAATTGTACCTCCACTCTTCCCTCTTTTTTCCACCCTTTTAGTTATGAAGAAATCAGCACATTATTTAAGAATAGTCTAATTAGATTTTTATGAGTTTTGATACTGTCGTTATTATCAGAGGGGCATTGAACTTAGAGGTGTCTGATGCATTAAAATATAGGATTTCCAAGTTTGAATGGGGTTGATTCAAATTGGTTATTGCATTTGGCATGGAGAGTGTCTGTCAATGTTTAAAGAGAACAAAACCTTGAATCAATAAAGTCAACTTCAAATAGCTTCTCCAATGTTTCTCAAATTGACTGAGTTTTTAGGCATGACAGAATCCTGCTAAAATAAGCTACTGGCGGATGCTCTTGCGTCATTTTAACACCTGTCAAAGGCTTGCCAGCCCTTTCAAAGGAAATTTGAATTTCCTAGCTAGAAAGATGCTCCATGGCATCTAGCTACTACAATTGACCAAATATTGGATGTTATATGTCATGACAACTACTGTCTAACCATATTAATACTTGTGCCATTGTGCAAGCATAGTTTCTCAAAAGATCAGAAGCTTCTGCATTTCTTTGCATATAGTGTGTCCATTATGATTAATTACTCGTGGTTCTTTTGCTCATCTGCTTTTATTGATGAATTGTCTTATATATGATGAAACAATTATTTATCTTCTTCAATGTTAGAAATTATATTAATGTGGGAGAATTGAAGCTGTTCTTTGTGCCATTAAACATGACCCTTGCCCAAGAGTGGAATCCTAGCATTTCTTTGGATTTGTCATCCATGTTCTCTGCCAAAATACCTAGATCTATCAATAATAGTATTTTCAACACATGGCTGTGTTCTATGTGATCAATTTCCTGTCTGCATGTACATTCAGTTGAAACTAATGTCAACGGTCTAAATCATCTGTCATTTTGATGTCGTAGGATGAGAAGGATAGGAGGATCCGAGAGCTCTCATCTGAGCTGCATCGTGCAAGTCAAAGGTTGGCAGCATGTCGAGAACAGCTGCGCACATTTATGACATATATTGAGGAGCACACCCAATGCCTATCAAGAACAGTTGAAAGTGTAGTTCACAATATCAGAGAAGTTGAATCTGAAGATCAAGAGCTTTCACATCATTGGTAGGACGTGGCATTCCACAGTAAATATTCGTGTACATTTTTCTACTCATGTAAATAGGCCAAGCCACTAAATTCTTCGAACTGTTTTATCATCTTTATTACAGCAACTAGATACCCAAAATTCCATCTCCATCATTACTTCAATTCATGTAAAGTTGTCTTTGGATAATGGTTTTGGGCTTGAGATACCCAAAATGGATTTTGGATTTTATGTTGGTTCTGAGAATGTCAAATGGTAGTGGATTTTTTGGATTTTTTGTTGGTTTTGTCTTTCTCCCTCCTTGGTCAGGGGTTAAGTTCGTCTTCCGCGAATTTCTAAAGGGGGCGTCCCTATTTTCTGAGTGCTACATGAAACGGGGATGATTTTGGAAAAATGTTTCAAACATAGTTATGGTTTTTTTTAGCTTTATATATAAACATTGGCTTGGACCTTGAAGTTGGTTTTTGATGTGAGTGAACATGTTTCGGAAAATCATATATTGTTTTCCTTATATCGACCAACGTGGATGGTTTTAAATTGTGATTTTAAAACCTTGGTATGCTTGGTAGAAAAATCTCTCTTGCTACAATGTGTGGATGGGGTGTGAGTGGCAAGTTGGGAACCATGTGGAACATAATGCCAATGACGATTCCATTTGAAATGGATGGTACGTTTAAATTCTATTTTGATATTTTATTTAATAGGTGATCATTTCACAAAAAGAACTTGGATAAAAAAGGATGGGATTATTCCAAGTTATTTTCCTCCTTTTCTATGGAAATTGGAATTATGTCTTATTTATTAATGGACGATAAACACCTTTTGTATTTATTGTTGTATACAAATAACCAAAGGTTCTCAAATGATGTTTTATTAATTCATAATCGTTGATTGACAATAAAATGAAAGGAAAGGAAAGGAAAGTGAATTTTCCTGTATTTTTTTGTGCATTTGGTTAGTAAGAATCTTGTGGAAGACATAAATAACTACTTACTATATTTTTCACTTTCCCACAAAACACATTCTGTATTTTTTTTATAAGAAAAACTCATGGGAAAGTAATAATTTATGTTCTCCCATAACTTTCTTGTAAACCAAACGTATGCAGAAAAATAATTTTCTAATATTATCAATTTCCTTTACTTTCCTTTTTCTTTATTTTCCTACTCTTTCCTTTCCCGCATCCTATCCGGTCAACCAAAAAGAAGAAACTTTGTTTTCAAAAAGAAAAAGAAAAAGGAAACAACCATCCGTATAGCACTTAATGATCCCTTTGTGCGGAAATTGGAATTTAATTAATCTTATTATTATCCCTTGATCACCTTCCAGATTGCATGTTGTGATGGCCTTGTCTAAATAATTAGGGCAATTATAAAAAACATCCCTAAAGTATTAGGGGTCAGTGGATTATTCCTCTAATGTTCAAAACTATGTAATGCTCATAAAATTTTAAATTTCTTACAATTAACCACATCAGTAGTCGATGTTTACACAAAAAGACAAAAAAGGGTTTATTCTGGTGATGTTCACGTGACTTTTTTCTGTTTTTTTGTTTAAAAGGTGATTAACTGTGTGATTAATTATAAGAAATTAAAAAATTTGGGGGCACATAACATAGTTTTGAACATTCAAGAGTAATCCGCTAATCTTCAATAATTTAGGGGGATTTTGTGTAATATATCCAAATTATTAAATCTAATCATTATTCATTGAGCATTCTTGCTGCCACTTTCTCCTCTTTCCTCATTTTGGGCTTATGCTCGTCTTACTGCAGGTAGTGTCGCCAATGTGAAAGACTTTGTCCCAACTAACCATCTAATGGTCATACTATAATATTTCATCTCTCACCATCTAGATATAAACTAGCGGAGTTGGTCAAGGAATTAGGCCTTTTGTATATTTCACTGAAGTTATCGTTTCTATTCATTGCAGTTATCGCTACTTATGTGGCCTATAGTCTATGGAGCATCTCACATGGGCCTTTAGAAGATTAGTTTAGGCTTAAACCACAATAGGAGTAAGGCTTGAAATATCCATAATTGTTAATCTTATACATATATATAACCGTTAATCGTCCTTATCCGTCTCGCACGATTGCAGCTGTCCGTGGACGATACGCATGGGCATATGTCATTTCATGCACGGATGTATATCGTATGGATGACTATGATCGTATAGGCTCACATGATCACAATTGCTTATATATATATATATATACTTCACATCAAGTATACTCCAAAACTCTTACTTGTGATTCGTATTTCGTGAAACCAATCATTAGATTAAATTTGATTCACATATAAGTCACGCATGCCAAAAATCAAGTTGATCTGAGATCAAGAGTTGTTTCATCCATAAATGTCTATAAATGCGTAATTAATATTGATTAAAAAAAATGTAGGTTTTTTTATCAAATGAGCTCCGCTATACAAGACGGGCCTTGTTAGACGAATTTGTTAGGCGACTGAGGTGTACCGCCTTTCTTAAAAAACCTCTATTAAAACTTAACGGAATTGAAATAGTGATTTAACAAAATTACCCATCTTGTTTCAAAGCAAAAATCCTCTTTTCCAACCCAAGCCCCATGGTTCCTAGACCCCATACGACGACGAGCTTCTCAAGCAAGGTAGGAACAACATTTTTTAGTTCTGATTTCAAACGTTTTTTTTTTAGAATTTAACTTCAAATATCAGTTAAAAACGAGCTAAATTACTTTCTCTACATCTCCCTTTACAAAGAAAAGGAAGACAATTACCATCACTTTTTTACGGAAAAACTAGTTAAGTCCAACCCACAATACAAGAAAGAAAAAACAAATATGAAAAAAAAAAAAAAAAAAAAAAAAAAAAAAAAAATGAGGATGAACAAGAAGAAGATAACCAACTTTACCAAAAAATGAAACTTATTCATTTGGATTTTAACTTGAAAAATATAATGACAAACCTAGCTAACTTTATAAAAACCTAGCTAACTTTACAAAAATCTAACTAACTTTACCAAAAATCTAGCTAACTTGTAACACCCATACTTTTAAAGTAAGGTATTAAGGGTTTAAGCTGCTGAAATTTGCTTAAATGTTGGGAAAAATTGAATTTTCACAAATCTTTGTTTTTAAAGATAATTTTTGGTGACACTAGAAGTTTATAATATTATAAGACATCTGTCATTTTATAGGATTTTATTAGCATGTTTGGATTGGATTCCTCACATGTTTGTTTTTGAAAAATCTGTCAAGAGACGGATTTTGTACTAAAATTTAGAAATGAGATCTTGATATACTTGAAATTTGATTTTTCTAATATTTTATTTGGATTCAAATGGGTGGTTATTTGCTTATTTTCATTAAATAACTTAAAGTAAATGAAGAACATTTACTTAAATGTTTTTAATGAATATAAGGTTGAGGTCTGTGCTGATGAGGAAGTACCTGACTGATTGCCTATTTCAGCTGTCTGAATGTTTTAGACGTCTAAAACACATTTCAGACGTCTGAAAGTCACTCTCAGACATCTGAAAGTTACTCTCAAACATTTGAAAGTGTCGACAGACAGTTTTTAAAAGGGGTTATTTGACGATTTTGTTCCCTCTTTCTCCTATTAAACCTATTTCCAATGGGCTCCTCACCCATTTTCGGCAAGAAGAGAGGGCAGGACAGAGAAAGAAGAGCACGAGGGAGAAAGAAGGGTCCTAGTTTAACGGTGAGGAGCGTGACCGCCAAAACTCAGATCCAACCCTATAACACTTGGATATTACAATTTCCACCCGGATCTACGTGTGTGCAACCTTGAATTCGTTGTTATAGCTACCAAGTGAAAGGTAAGTGCATATTTTTATTGTTGTAGATCATTGTATGCATAATTTTGAGATATTATCCTAGGGATTGCATGTTTACATGATATATTACATGTTTTACATGGGTATGGGGTGTGATTTTCTCAAAATTTCACACTTGAGAATCTAGGGTTTTGTATTACACCCTATTTCGTTGTGTGCCTGTTGTAATTAAAATCCTCACATGATTTTGGATAAAATGGGTTGAACTTGGAAACCTAATTGATTAAATTCTTGAGATCAAACAATGGGGGTTACCTTTATACAAGTGTTAAAAACCTATATCTTTTTGAAATAGTTTTAGAAAATTTACATGTAAAGGGATGTGATGATAAGGGGTACTTTCCGATCTTAATGACCGTAGTGTTCCCAAAATGAGATTACTTTCTGAACCCAAATAGGGATCCATAGTGTTTCTTCATAATGAGGTTACTTTCTAGACCCATGTAGGAATCCATAGTGTTTCCTTTTATTTCCGCATGTAAGGGTCGTGCATGACCTCGGGAGGATTATTCAGTTTATAATACTAATGTTATGGATTTCCAGATATGACGAGTGATGTTATGGATTTTTTTTTACATGTTCTCCCGTATTTACTTTAAATTTATGAAATGCAACCCCCTTTCTATATCATTTCTTTTAAATGCTCAAAAATGGTTTTAAAACCTTAATATATAGCTTTGAAAAATGGAACCTACTGAGTTTATACTCACGCCTATTTTTAAAACATTTTTCGTAGATTATGAGTAGGGTAATGATGACTCATATGAGAAGCCTTCATATCGGTCTTAGCATGAACATTGCATTGTGGATGTTGTGCGGATATTTATTTTATATATTTTAAGGTCTGTATATTATTTAGACAAATTTTTTGCACTCTATAATGTGTGTACTGACAGTAGAACCTTATGGATTGAATACTAGTCTAGTTTTATACCTTAACTATGGATGGTGATGAATTTTGGTCTAAATTGAACAGGTTTAAAAAGGTCAAGAACTTGGTATGTCCAATTTATAAACGGGATCATGCCGGATTTTCATAAAAATATTTCTTTAAATAACAATTTTATTTACAAACCATCCTTGATTTTTATATAATTTAGATTTTATAATGGACACGACATGGCTCATTTTCTAGGTCATGACATAACATTACCAAAAATCTAGCTAATTTTACAAGTTCTAACCTCCAGTTATGAAGAAGGGTCGTCGTAGCCTTAAATCTGTTCCTTCCCACACACATTGTCGACTCCCTTTCATCTCGTAGAGCCATAAAACTTGTTATTAGCCACTACAGATCTGTGACTATAGAAGATTCCTAGCTCTACGATGGCTCTGGAAAAATGCTTAGAGCCATAAAACCTGTTATCTTATACGGTAGACCTCGATCGAGACAGGAGAAAGAATAGATAAGAATGATGGGGGAGTCACCAAAGTGGTTCTGCTTTCCTTTTGTTGCTTTGAGTTTGCTTTTTTCTAGTTGATTGTGGTATGGAGAGAGATAGAAGATAGAGGAAATTATAGCCGTTTGATATGAAAATGGAGATGGGAGAGAGGAAAGAGATAAATGAAGCGTGAATATGCTTCACACACTCCAATGAATTATTATATAACCAAAAAAAAAAAATTGATTGTATGGAGTAGAGATGTGCACTCTGCCCGAGATGCTTTCCCCCTTTTTTTACTCTGTATATTTGCTCCCTTTTTTTTACTCTGTTTGTTTTGAAGCTACTTAGCTAGTCCAACTTTTCAACTGTTGCAACTTTTTAGCTTTTTAAAATATATTCTTTTATTTGTTTTGTTAAGAGGGTATTTGTGGAAATGATAGGTTTCGATCTATCGAGTGGGCTAACTATTCTTGGTTTATAACTCGTTTTCCTTATCAAATAGTAATCAATTTTGGACCAATTTGATTTTTGGCATAGATTGTTTATATGAGAAAGTTATCTACTCCAACAGTTGGTTTCACAAAATTTGTAGGTATTCACAAAAAGTAAATAAAGAAATAAAGTGTGCAGATATGCCAAGGCTCGAAAACCTAAAGACGTGTGACTGGAACCTCTCAGCATTTCCTAAGCCGTTGAACTAAAGGCAATGATTTTTAATGCCTATTTGATCACCGATTGAAATTAAGAAAATTAAATGTATCAGGCAATTAAAGAGAGATAAGGTTCCTCTCTCTTAGGTCTAGTATGAATGTTTAGGGAGAAATAAAATAAAAGAATGTAATAATTAGAAATGGAAATACATTAAAGATCATAGTAGACTTACAAATACGTACAAGCATTAAAAGTAAATCCTCAAACAACAACAAATGATGAACAAGCCATAAACAAGGATTGAAAACACATTACAATAAGGATTGAAAAGTAAAGAGAAAATTTGGACTAAACTACTCCTAAGTTAGAATCTTGTGAATGATGAAGTTGTGAGAACCCTTTACATGTCTTCAATTCTTATTTTTATAAAGCTCTTGCTTAAATAAACATTGGAAGTGGGTTGCACATGAATGGGGTTGTGGATGATCCCATGTCCTTCACTTCTTCTTATATGTCACCATGTGGAATTGTGAGTTGCCTAATCCTTACTCTATTTACCAAATGTTTTTTTAAAAATCAATTTATTAATGCATATATCATAATTTGTCTATGCCTACCTTGTAGCTACATGGCTAGTTAAAACCAACCCCATTCTCACTTTAACTCATGCTTTCAATTCTTACCATGTCCTTCCACTTCCTCGATCATCTTCTCTTGGCTGGATTTTCCCATTAACACCACATTAAATACATAAAACCCGTATGATTTTGTGTGGTCAAAAATGTGGACCAAGAACGCAAAGTGAAAATAGAGCTCGTCTATTTAGTAGATTTGCAATCACATAGTGGACAAGGGTTAGAGGGAGGCCGGAGTGAGTCTGACCAAGTCCTCTCCAATGATAAAGTCAGCAAGGGTTGGAAAAGAAATGAGAGAAATTGTGTATTGGGTTACTGTTCATACTTGGCTTCTCTTGAAGGTGTGCTACTTATAGGCGAGTGTACAGACTAACCTAAGTTTAGTTAAATAACTGTCTGGGTTAAGTTAAATTTAAAAGTGGTTAGATCTATAACAGCCCTACCAAGGTTATTAAACCATAGTTTGGGAACTAACCCTTGGTTAAGGTAATCATTTTGTTCCGTTCTCCTTAGAGCTCGGTCAAGTTGAGTTTTTTTACTATCTTGTTGGTGACTTGAGTTCTCGCTAAATATTCAACTTGGGATTGTTAGGAAGCCCGATGTGTCGTGTCCGAACTGAGGCATTTATTAAATCATTTAATTCAGTTCAATGAGCTTATGTTGTCTTCCCAGTCCAAGATATTTCCACACAGATTTAGTGATATGGTCTCAAAGAAAATCTCCTTTACTTTTTAGCTATTATCCACGTAGTGTATTTTTATTGGATTTTTATTAATTTACTAAAAAAAATGTAATTTTTGGTATAAACAACTAGTAAGAGTTTTGGAAGGCATAAAAAATAATTGTGAAATAGATTATTTTGGCAATGAAAACACATCATGTGAGAGATTTGGGAATATTTTGGCAAGAGTTATTACACTTTGAAAATAATTTTCTATCATTAGAGTTACAAAAAATAGAAAATAAGTAGCTAGTATGGGTAAATTACACTTACACCTCGTTAGTATCTAACAAGTATGGATGCACACCCTTATGTCTTTGAAATTACACTACCATCCTTATCAGTGTTATTGATTGAATGGAGTTAACAAAACAGATAAATGTCAATGGCCCTCGGGTCTTGTGGCATGTCCCATTACAATAGGAGAATGGGGTTTGCGAAGGTCTTGATTTTGACTTCGCGTGGGTGTGTGTTCTCCTATAATTTAGCAAAAAAAAGAAAAAAAATGGATGAAATGATGGAAATGTCCCTTAATAAAATAAAGCATTTAAGTATATTTTATTTTATAATTTACTTGTAGGATTGAGTGTTAACTAGGCGCCCTCAAATCTTTTAAAGGGTAGCATAGCAACCAAGCATCATAGTTCAAGTAGTCTTAATTGGCATGATGCTAACCCTAACCCTACAGTCTAGGCCAACAATCACCCCCCAGCACATGCTGTGTCCTCCTGGGGGTTCAAATCCATAATCTTATTTTCCAATTATAGGATCAAGTGCTAACAATTAATTTTACCTAAAACCAACTGGAGTCAGGAGAGGCACCCTCCAATCTTTTAAAGGGCAGCGCACAACCAAACACTACAGCTCAAATGGTCTCAACCGACATGATATTGACCCTAACCTTTCAACCCCTGTAGTCTAGGCCAACATTACTTTTAACAAAAATAAATTAGACTTGAACATTTCTCAATTGCACTAACTAAGATTATTTTTCCTTTAAGAGGCTTTGCTCACTTTTTTTTTTAGTTGATAAGAAATTATGGAATGGATTTTTTTTAAAAAAATTTTAAAATTTATTGTTCACGTCTTTTTAAAAATAAAAATAAAAAATTGGCTTGAGGCTCTACTTTTGTAGGAATAGTTGAATAAACCAAAAAATTGATGTTATATTTTTATTAAAATTATATAAATAAATAAATAAATAATTTAGAAAGAGAAGGAATGTGTTTGTTTGTCTAGGAAGCAAAAAAGAAAAAAAAAATCAAAAAATAGAGTTTGGTGGAATTATTAATATTTAAATGCCCAAATAATACTCCCTCTGTCCCACAAAGATAGGCTATGTTTGACAAAACACGCAATTGAAGAAAAAACATCATTTTATTGACTTGTCCTTCATTTAACTCAATTTTTCCAAAATTACCCTCTCTTAATTTTTATTGGGTTTTGTGTCGAAAGTAATTATTGAAATAATAAAGGATAGTATAGGAAATTTTAAAAAAAAAATTATAATTTGACTTTTCAAAATGGACTAACATTTTGGGACAAAAAAAACTAGCAAATATGCCTATCTTTATGGGACGGAGGGAGTAAGTATGTATGGGTAATTTAGTCATGTTGAAAAAAATATATAAATGTGATGTCACCCAAAGAAGATGGAATCATTAATGGCTGTTACACTAAGGGATGTGTCTATAGTTTATTTTATAAAGTAAGAGGTGAGTGTGTAATTTAAAAAAAAGAGGGGGTGTATTTTTAATTGTTAGAAATTAGAAGGAGTGTCAATGTGATTTATCTAAAAAATATTTGGCAACGTTTTCTCAAAAAATTGTTTACTGAAAATGGTTCACTATCAGAGAAACTCTCCAATTTTTTAGCATTTTTTTTTTTTCACGTAACCCTCTTTAAGAAATAATAGTTGTAATGTCCTCCAAATAATTTATATATTTAGCAATTAGTGTCAATGTTAATCATCATTTGTGGAATTAAGTGTGGTCACGTGATGGTTTTCCATGTAATTCCACGAATGTGCAATTAATGATGGCGTTAGTTGTTAAATGTTTAAATTGTCTCAAAGACATTGCAAACAATTTTTTCTTAGGGGGTTATGTAAAAAATGACCAAGCATTAGGGGGTTTCATGTAATTTATTCGGAAAAAGTAATAATTTCAATTTTTTTTTCTCAAAACATAAAATCATTAAAAATTAAATATTTTTAAATTTCTTTTATTATTTTTTGAAAACACATCTTTAAGAACAATTTTCAAAGTAGAAAATCAAGAAGCTTCTTACATTTCCAATATAAGGTACAAGTAGTGGCTTGTGCAATGCGCAACAATCACCAAAAAAAAAAAAAAAAAAAAAAAAAAGGATCTAAATAATTTAAGAAAAGAGAAATAGGACAAAGATAATTTGAATTTTTTTTTTTTTTTTTTTTTTTTTTTTTGCAGAAACATAAAACAAAAAGGAAAAAGAGTAAATTGCACTTTAGGGTCCAAAGTTTGGGTCAAGTTTCACTTTAGGATCCAAAATTTAAATTGCGTCAATTCAGCACCTAAATTATTAGTTAAGTTGCAATTTGGTGCCTACTATCAAAATTTTCTATATTATTCCTACTTTGCCCCTTCTATGGGTTTGAAAACTCTATTACCCCTATCAAGATCTAATACAACTTGCTATTTTGATCAGACCTACATCACTCTTATCTTCTCTCTCTCTATATTACCCCTACCAACATCTAATAAACCTTTATATTTTTCATTTACAAAACCACAAATTTGACGGCATGGTGATTCAAATATGGTCAAAATATAAAGGTTTATTAAATGTTGATAAGGATAAAATAGGGTTTTCAAACTCATAAAAGGGGTAAAGTATGGATAATATAGAAAATTTTGACGACAACCCCCAAATTGCAACTCAATAATAATTCGGGTATTGAATTGACGCAATTAAAACTTTGGATCCTAAAGTGAAACTTGACCAAAATTTTGGACCCTAAAGTGCAATTTCCCAAGAAAAAAAAAGAAAAAAAAAAAAGATAACAGAGCGGATATATAGATTTAGATTATTCTTTATAAATAAGTGCTTGTGTTCAAATCATTAAACAAATAAAAAAAACAACCAAACAAACAAACAAACAATCAAATTATCAAACACATTATAGGATCAAATCAAACTATTAAAAAAAAATAAAAAAATAAAAAAATAAAAAGATTAAAGTCGGAGAAGGAGACAACTTACTTGCAATTATGTGAAACCGTTGCTTCTTGACGAAGAGGAACAAAGTGTTGATGGAGATGGAGATGAAGAGAACGTTCTATCAAGAGTTATGGGTAGTGGTGGATGCATTTTTATTATTATTATGATTATTATTATTATTATTATTATAAAGAACGTAATTTGATTTTTAGGGATTTTGATTACAATTATTTCCATTTAGAATTCTCAACATTTTTAATAAGGAATATAATTTGATTTTTAAATTCTAACTTTAATTTATTATTTTAACTAATTATATAAGGACACATCACTTTAATAGTATTAGAGTCTGAGTGAACAAGGGAGTAGAATGAATGTGAGAAGAGTTTTTAGGTGGGAAGAATGAAGAGGTATGCCACATTATATATATGCCACATCATAAAATTGGTTTTTATTTTATTTTTTTATTTTATACTATAGACACATAAATACTCACACACACAATACACAAATGAGGAAGCCCATATAGTGTATCATCTCAGATAACATTATTATGGTCCACGAGATCTTACACACAATGAAAAAGAAGATTGGTAAGGGAGGTCTTTTGGCAATCAAAGTGGACATGGAACGTGCCTATGACAAGATGGAATGGATTTTTCCTCATGGAAGTGTTGACATGTTTTGGTTTCAGTCCTACCTAGATAAATTGGATCACACAATGTGTGACAACTACCTCCTTTTCTACACTGGTGAATGGTGGTCCTGTCTCTTCTCTTCGGAAAAAGGTTTACGCTAAGGACTTCTTTCCCCCTTTTTTGTTCATTATATGCTTTGAAGTGCTATCTAGACTTTTTTTGCATGCTAAACATAATGGTCTGCTCCATGGTATTCAAATATGTAGAGGTAGTTCGGCTATTTCTTATGTTCTTTTTGCTGATGACCTTGTAGTGTTTAGCAGGGCTACTATGGCTAAAGATGAAGCCATTTCTCAATGTCTCCTTACCTACGAAAGTTGGTCTAGGCAGACAATTAATTTTGATAAATTGAAAGTTCACTTTAGCAAAAATTTCAGAGGTCGTGAAGTTGCTTCTATTTGCTTCACCTTTAATCTCCGCAAAGCGCCCTTGAATTCTAGGTACTTAGGACTCCCGTTCTTCTTGAATTATGCCAAGTCGTCTTCTTTTGGTTCCATTATAGAAGGTCTAACATAGGATCAGTGGATGGAAAGCTAAAACTCTCTTTCAGGCGAGTAAATCTATGTTGATCAGGTTTGTTGTTTTTGCTTTGCCGACGTATGCTATATTGTTTTTCTTCCTGCTTAAAAATATTTGTCGAACTTTAGATGCAAGGATTCATGATTTTTGGTGGGGCTTCTCTAAAGACAACAAAGGTATTTATCTCAAAGCTTGGGAGACCATATGCACTCCCGAAAATGCAGGTGGGTGTTGCTACCCCAAAAAAAGGAAGGGATTCTTCCTAAGATGGGACAACCCCTCGGGTCCTCCGTTTCTTATGCTGGAGGAAGGGTGTGTGTTGAGTTCATTTCAAGGGCGCCTTAACCGTCCTAGGCATGCAAGCATATCTAGAATTATCAAGGCTATGGAATTGCCACCAATTAGGGGTTTGAGGACGCGATTGGACATCCTATAGTTGGTTTAGAAAATGGGGTCATTTGAGATCCTAAAATAAGTCCATATGAGGCCTTATCATCAAACGAGTCCATTTGAGATCCGTTTGGAATTTGATTGACTCCTAGTGGTCTATGAGACTAAAGATTAAGGGTAACGGGGTTTGGTTACGAGTGGGGAAGGTGTGAGGCACCCCACATCGCCTGTTGGAATCCAACGGTTCCCCATTTTGATGATGTTTCTAATTAAAATCCCATTTGATATTATTGATTTCCTATATGAATAATTTGATATAGAATACCCTTTTGAAGGGTGGTGAATTCTGTCATATTTGAAAAGAGATCCTTAAAGGCATTTGAGTAAAGTCCTTTGAAAGTGTTGATGTTCGAGAAAGCGCACCTTAAGGTTTTGTAAATGAGAACCTTTTGAAAGGACCATAAATTCACCTTCCTTCTTATGAGTATTTTAGGTCAAATTGATTAACCCCAACGGGACGTACGCCTACCTTGCAGTGGTAAAAATCAATCCTTTATGTAAGGATGGAAATAGAAATGACGTGACTCCATTTTTAAAGAATTAATGTCAAGTGCAAACCTATTTTGGATTTTGAGAAAACTCGAGACTTCTGAAGTCAAAGAAATGGATAAAGAAAAGGATGCCTTTTGAAAGCATTGGAAAGAGAAAGGGGTGTTCTCTTTTGAAGAGAAAAACAGTATTTTGAAGACAGGGATTCCTTTTGAAGGAAGAGAAATGTATTTAGTTGAGAAAAGAGCACTTTTGAAGTGTAAAAGAATTCTGTTTATGTAAATCGAAAGTAGAACTTTATAATCCTTAATCCCAACTGAAAGGGAAATCCTACATAATGTGATGGTTTTGGAAAATTGACTTCATGCGATAAAAAGATGTCTTTGAAAAAGAGAGCACATGCCCTTTTAATGAAAATAATTATTCGAGTCATTTTTAGAATAAACTCGTCAATTGAAAATGATGCACGCGTTAACAATTTGCATGTTGACACGGAACTCTTTTCTTGAGTCAAAATCTTCATTTGATAGAGATGATAATGTTGTCAAAAATGATTTGTTGGAGAATGATCCCATGCAAGCATGAATAAAACCTTTTGAAAGCTGAACCTTTCAGTGATGATTTGAAATGTAAAGAATCACTTTCAATTCTAAAAGACTTTTGAAAAAGTACTTGGAGCTTTTGAAGCATAAAGATGGTTAGGAGGAATCTAGAATTCAATCTCGGCGCGCACTTGAATTAATTAAGAAAAAAATGTGATCAACTAAACCTCTTAAAGATTGGAATTTTACGATGTGACATAGGGGCACGCAAGAGTTCTTGGATTCTGGGTAGAATTATTCATTAGAATCCGACAGGTTAATTGATTATATCCATTTGATGGTGATAAACTATTATGCTAGGGACAAGTTTTTAAGCATTTGATGCTGTAAAATTTTACCCATAACATGATAGTTTACCTCGAGACTTTAATTATAACCTTATTCACATGGGAATAGAATTAAACCACCACATAGCATGATATTTCAAGATAAACATATTGAAAATGTCAAAAGATATATAAACAATATCAACCTTGGCAAGGTTTGAAATTCATGAATGCGATGTTTATTACTTTGATAAGCACAAATATATGTACATAAAGTAAAAGGGTCAAGTGACCACAAAATAAAAAGTGCTAAAACATTGGGGCAAAAGAATCGCAACGACCACAACCTGGAGGGTAGCGAAAAGCCATAGCCTCTAAATAAAACAGTAAATAAATGAAAGATGGAAATGTACAAGCGATGGGGCAAAGGGTCACGACGACCACAACCTGGAGGGTAGCGAAAAGCCATAGCCTCTAAATAAATAAAATGAAAATGAGAACAATCATTTTGAATGAATTTGTCCAAGTCCTTGTATTTGTCCATTTATCCAAGTATAGGGATATTCAATTAAGTCTAAGACACTCTGCAGCGAATGGGGATTTATTTTATGTTCAAGTTGATTAGGATTACCAACAAGGAAACAAGAAACGGTTAGTATAAACAATATGCATGCATGCATGAACCTAACCTTGCCAAATTTGATTTTGCTTTAACATCATTTCAACCTTTTGATATGCTTAACTTTCCATTTCACACATCACAAATGCAAGCTCACATGCAATAAAAGAGAATAAAAATGGGTGTTAGCAACCTATTGAAGTGGTTTGCATGCAAAAGGTGGTTTAGGGTCTCCCTGCCTTTAACCCACCATACAGGACTTTGATCCCTTCACAACACGTGTTAGGAGGTCCATGTACGTACTCAGGCAAAGGTAGGAAGGGTGACAATCACATATTAAGGCTGCAATGAATAATGAAGTTAAGAGAAAATTAAGAAAGCTTAAGAATGAATTTTAAAAGGGAAGCTCACCTAGTAGAGGTGATTTTCACCTTAGTTTTGACAAAGTTAGGCTTGAATGCTGCTTTCCTAAGCTTGAAAATCTTCCTTTGAGATACTCCTTTGAAGGTTCCAAGTGTGCTTGGAAGGTGGTGGAGTGGTGGTGGAAGTAGTGGAGTGAATTAGAGAAGCAAAGCTTGGTAACAGGGAAGTTACCAGTCAACAGATGTGAAGATGTCAATTAGCATACATGCAATTGACAGTCGTTCTATAGAAAAATAGTAGCAGAGTTTTGTTCCCTTTTATGCTATCCCAAAGTAAATTGGGTGGTTCAACCATTGGATTTTCCCTCAAAATTAGCCCCTAAACTTGTGAGAGAGATGTCTTTTGAGAGGATGTGTGGTAAAGTTTTTTTGTAATGGATGAGAAGGGATTGGATTAAAGCAAAATGGATGGGTGTTTAGGCAAGAGGGGTTAGGATGATTTTAGGATGGGAAGGTTGGCATGTAAGTTGATCTTTGTGTATAAGAGATGGGTGTAAAGTAGTGGTTTCAAGAATTGGTCTTGGTATCTAGAAGATGGATCCTTTAATGAAAAAAATGTGGACTATTTATAGGAAAACTTAGACTTTTAGGGGTAAAATGGTCATTTGAAAGGACATTATGGTCACATGGGACATGGAAGGCATTTGGGCTTTGTTTGGTGAAGGAATTACCCCATTTAATGAGGGCAAAATGGTCCAAAAGTGGCAAAAAGGCAATCTACCCATCCACGCTGGCATGGTAGGCGTGGCCATACTAGCCAGGCCAGTGTGGGCTCACGTCCCATCCAGGCAGTTGGATTGCAGCTGTAGGGCTAGAAGGTGGCTGTAGAGTCGAAAGCAAGATTTGCCCACGCTGGCACTCTAATTTTCCACATTTGTGATGATTTCTCATCATAACTCATGGGAACTTGTGATTCTTAGGCAGTGTATCCCACCAGATGAGGTAGGGCCACTGTGGTGGGTCAAGGGTGGTGGTCCACCCTATTGTGGGGCCGCACGATCATGCGATTGTGTTCGATCGATAATCGGATGGATTCCGACCGTTGATCTTGAATTGAGATTGAAACATTGGGTCCCTAAACTTGGTTTGGGACCAAAGGGTGGAGTGTGTACCCTCTAGGGTGAGATCGAAAGGCTTGGATGCGAACATGACGCTCACAAAGCTCTATGATTAGGGTTTTGTTGATAGTGGATCAAATGAGGCCCGATCTTTGATCAAATGGCTTTGTATTAATCTTGAGGGATTGAATTGAAGATCCGACGATCGGTTTGACCATTAGATGGGAAATGGTGAGAAATTGAACCACCTAAAGTTGTATTAGGGGTTCGATTTAGGGGATTTTGGAGATCGAAGGGTTTATGCCATCTGATTCCCAATTAAATGGTCCTAGACCACTCTAGGAACATTGAATTGAAGATCCGACGATTGAATTAACCATCTTATCAAATATTGTGTGAAATCGAACCACCTAAGGCTGTGTTGGGGGTTCAATTTGAGGCAATTTAAGGATTGGAGGGTTTGTGCCCTCTGATTCCCAATTAAATGGTCCTAGACCACTCTAGGAACATTGAATTGAAAATCCGACGGTTGAATTGACCATCGGATCAAAGATTGTGTGAAATCGAACCACCCAGGGTTGTGTTAGGGGTTTGATTTGGGGCAATTTGGGGATCGGAGGGTTTGTGCCCTCTGATTCCCAATCAAATAGTCCTAAACCACTATAGGAACATTGAATTGAAGATCCGATGGTTGAATTGACCATCGAATCAAAGATTGTGAGAAATCGAACCACTTAATGTTGTGGTAGGGGTTCAATTTGAGGCAATTTGGGGATCGGAGGGTTTGTGCCCTCTAATTCCCAATCAAATGGTTCTAGACCATTCTAGGAACATTGAATTGAAGATCCGATGGTTGAATTGACTATCGGAGTAAAGATTGTGTGAAATCGAACCACCCAGGGCTGTGTTCAGGGTTCGATTTGGGGCAATTTGGGGATTGGAGGGTTTGTGCCCTCTGATTCCCAATCAAATGATCCTAGACCACTCTAGGGATATTGAATTGAAAATCCGACGGTTGAATTGACCATCGGATCAAGGATTGTGGGAAATCGAATCACCTAGTGCTGTGTTAGGGGTTCGATTTGAGGCAATTTGGGGATCAGAGGGTTCGTGCCCCATGACTCCCAATAAAACGATCCTAGACCACTCTAGGGATATTGAATTAAAGATCCGACGATTGAATTAACCATTGGATTGAGGATTATGGGAAATCGAACCACCTAGTGCTGTGTTAGGGGTTCGATTTGGGTGTTTTGGGGATTAGAAGGTTTGTGCTCATTGATTCCCAATCAAATGATCCTAGACTACTCTAGGGATATTGAATTGAAGATCCAGTGGTTGAATTGACCATCAAATCAAGGATTGTGGGAAATCGAATCACCTAATGGTGTGTTAGGGGTTCGATTTGAGGCAAATTGAGAATCGGAGGGTTCGTGCCCTCTGATTCCCAATCAAATGATCTTAGACCACTCTAGGGATATTGAATTGAAGATCCAACGGTTGAATTGACCATCGGATCAAGGATTGTGGGAAATCGAATCACCTAGTGTTGTGTTAAGGGTTTGATTTGGGGCAATTTGGGGATCGAAGGGTTCGTGCCCTCTAATTCCCAATCAAATGATCCTAGACCACTCTAGGGATATTGAATTGAAGATCCGACGGTTGAATTGACCATCGGATCAAGGATTATGGGAAATCGAATCACTTAGTGCCGTGTCAGGGGTTCGATTTGAGGCAATTTGGGGATCAGAGGGTTCGTGCCCTTTGATTCCCAATCAAATGATTCTAGACCACTCTAGGGATATTGAATTGAAGATCCGACGGTTGAATCGACTATCGGATCAAGGATTGTAGGAAATCGAATCACCTAGTGCTGTGCCAAAGGTTCGATTTGGGGCAATTTGAGGATCGGAGGGTTTGTGCCCTTTGATTCCCATTCAAATGATTCTAGACCACTCTAGGGATATTGAATTGAAAATCCAATGGTTGAATGGACTATCGGATCAAGGATTGTGGGAAACCGAACCACCTAGTGCTGTGTTAGGGGTTTGATTTGGGTGTTTTGGGGATCAAAGATTTTATGCCCTCTGATTCCCAATCAAATGATCCTAAACTACTCTAGGGATATTGAATTGAAGATCCGACGGTTGAATTGACCATCGGATCAAGAATTGTGGGAAATCAAATCACCTAGTGCTATGTCAGGGGTTCGATTTGGGGGTTTTCGGGCATTGTACCCATTCCCGGCGCCGAGGCCTCGACTATTGAAATGGGGGATGCCTTGCCCTAGTGATAGGTAGGACTAGGTGAATAAGATTAGGTGTTGAGTGTGTCCGACCTAATTATACTACAGACAGGTTGATCGATTTTGTCCAGAGGTGGCCCGCAAAATTTGGGTGTCTACAGTGTGTTAGGCTTCAAAAGAATAGAAGATTTGAATTTAACATTAATTGATAAATTGGGTTGGTTGTCTTGTACTAATGAGGATAGAATATGGATTCATATGCTTAAAGCTAAATATTGCAGACAGAAATTTTTTTTGATGTGAACCATGGTAATTTAGCCTTGTGGATTTGGAAAGGAATCCTTAAGAACAAAGATTTACTTTCTAAAGGCATGCGTTTTCTAGTTGGCGATGGCTCTTCCATTGATATTTGGAAGGATCCATGGATTCCCTTCATCCCTAGATTTTCTCCTTCACTTTCTACTCCTAGTGGGAACTGAGAAGTGGGTTTAATATGGTCTCAGATTTGATTATCAAACCTGTTTGGGTTTGGGATGTGGCGAAGCTCCGAAGCATTTTTGACCAATCTCAAGTGGAGGACATTCTCAGGATTCAAATTTCTCCTAACATCACTATGAGCGCTACGTTCGAGCACCACGCGACTCGGGGAATACGCCACTAACCAGGAGGGTTAACGCGGAGAGGAGTCGCTACTCGATTTGGCTTCGGGAATCGATTAACCACTAGTAGGAGTCTAACTCCTTATAACCAGGGATTCGAACCTTGGTTCGGAGTTAGGGTACACTATTGGGAAGGTGTTAGGCACCCAATAATGCCCAATCAAAACCGCCTCTCACACATATTTATTAGCTTTAATTAACTAGGACTTAAATCGGATTTAAACCAATTCATGCAAGTATATAATTTAACACAATTGAAAGCACACAATAATTGCAAGTAAATAAATCAAAATAAAACCAACAAAATGGATTTATATACATGAAAGACAGAAGTATCAAAGTGTCAGATTATACGTACATTGCCTGCAAAATAGAGATTAGATTGCCCAGAGTATGTAAAGCACGTACTTACATTTGGAGTGCACGTACGAGCATTAAGCAAGCACGTACGCACCTTACTTACCTCCTACCTTCCCTGCAAAGCAAAGGTTAATCTCTCCAAAATGTCGTACGTGCATTTGTAAAGCACGTACATGCATCAAACGAGCACGTACGTACTTCACCTAAATATAGAATACGAAAAAAAATGCAAATTTACCTCAATTTAGCCAATGATGCAGTGATATCTGACTATGAATGCTTATAAACGATAACATGACATATATGTCTACTATGGAAGCATGCTTTTATGACAATAAGAGAACCCTAGATCTACATGCTTAAGGAATGAACTAACAAAATTAATAAGAAAACTACTCAAATAAATAGGCTAAATGATCTATCCAATAATGAATATAGTATGATTTAGATGAATCATAATGAAAGCTCAAATATTCATGAAGGGAAAATGAACATATTCATGCAATCTCATGAACTAATCTAGCATAACAATAGATAAGCTATGCACGAAATTAATCATATACATGATGAGAACGATATGGATTTAATCAATAAATCACTCCAATGAACAAGAAATATATGAAAGTTGGTGTTAGCCCCAGGTTTGGGTGGTAGCAAATCTTGGAACTTGATGAACTCTCTCCTCTAAGTCTCTATAATCACAGTCGTCTCTCTTTCTCTTTCTAGGTTTAGGGTTTGGTTTGAATGGTGGCCAAGAGATACCAAAAGGTCCAAATTTGAGAGTCCCTCTTTTCTAGGTTGAAAATGATGTATATATAGAAGTGGGATTAGGGTTTCTTTAGGGTTAGGTAAGGTTTCTAGCTGTTATAGGTCAGTAATCAACTACGTAACAATCTCACAAAGTAAGGAAAAGGATACCAAAAATGGGAGAAGAACAAAGCTGGGGGCATGCACATACGTGCATTGAGCATGTATGTACATGCAACTCAGATGCACGTACGTGCAATGGCACTCTTCACTTGAATTTTATCTCGGGCTAGGCTGTGATTGACTCGATTCTTTGAATATTATCCATAATAGTTCCATTTGACTCCACCCTTCATCATTAGGCTTAAAGGTGGTTTGAAATGTCAAGCGGTACAAAATTGGGTGTCAACAATCACCCAAGACAAGTGTGCTTGGATTCATAATTCCAAAGGTGATTTTTCTGTTAAGTTACACTATCTCACAGACCAACAAAGAAGATTTTCCTACTTAGGCCTATCCCTAAGGACATGTGGAAACTTATGTGAAGTTCAAAATTGTTGTATTTTTTATAAATAAAATAAAAAATGTGTGATTCAAATTATTATTAATTATTTTGTGATATTATGACCATCATGTCATTTACTATTTTTGTCCATTATTATGACTTAGTGGGCATATAATTATTGGGGGGTTACATATTCTTTTGTAAGACAAAAAGAAAATGGTTTTTTCACCATTTGAGATATAGTTTTAATGATCATCTTCTTCTTCTTCTTTGGGATGAAAAAACTACAAGAGTTTTAGAAAGCTTTTCAATCCTTCTTTTCTCTCTATGTATAAATTTCTTTTCATTAAAATTTTTCTATCCTTCTTCAATTTTTTGTTGAATATTTTCCATGGAACGATCTAGAACTGTTCGGTTCCTTGTATTTGCGAGTGCACGTGTACAAGGAACACGATTGTTGTATCCTGGAGGGTTGGGGCGCTAGAGGACCTAGATGCATCGAGTGATTCACTCCGAGGGGCGCAAATCAACTCTTAAGGACAGTGTTCGCACACGCCTCAATCGATAAGTCTATTTATTTTATTATAAATTATATTTTTGCATATTTTGATTTTCGACATCCATGTTTTTTGTTTAATATTTCCAACAATCTTAAGAGTTGATTTTGTTGGGTGTCGTTAATCAATTGATATGATTGTTTGGTATATGATTTATATGAATTTTATGTTGTTTTGAGTTATTGGATTTTCATGGTTTATCGCGAGAAGTGGATGGATGGGTTTTTTTATTTTAGTCTCTATTCAATTCAATGATATTCTATTGTTTTACACAATTTTATGTTTGAGATATGTGAGTTTGAATCATATCATAATGAATTGATATATATAGAATTGCTTTTAGAAATATGTTATTCCTGATATTTGAGATTTCTTGATTGTATAATTGTTTGAATTACACACTCTTAAGTAAAGTGTAATTTGATTTTATTTAGCGGATTTTATGAACTTGATTGTTTATCATTACAATTTTACAATTTTGTGATAACTTAGATGAAAAAAAAAAAAAAAAAAAACAAAGGTTCATGTACAATCTTAAATATTTAGAAAAAGTGGTGATTTAGATTGTATGATTTGTGTAAGGTATATATATGATGATTACTCTTCTCTCTGTAGTTATATGATGTTTTAATTTTCTTGCATATGAGAAGAGAATAACAAGTAAATCATTGTTCTAGATATGAATTATTATTTGTTAATTATTATTTTTAAATTGAAATATAATTATTTTTTAGAATGGAGATGTGCTTTCTACTACATCAATTAAATCTGAATTTTCTGATTTAATATGAAACAATGTTTTAGAAATTAATCTTATGTGAGAGAATGAAAAATAAAATTGGTATTATATTAATTTAGAGAATGTTCACATATGGATTGAAATTCATTATGATGTCTATATAATTATTATGATTTTGGAAGAAAATACAAATTTTGTTTAAATTATATTTCACGATTATATATTCATGTTGTGATAATTCTTGTATTTGGAATTATAAATTTATAAGAGTTTTTCGATATCCATTCTAGTTTAATTACACAAATGGATGTATCCTATTCACTTGTGAATTTGAAAATTTTGATCATGCATATTATTTTATTTTTTATGTCAAAATTATATCATTTTCATAATGTTTGAATTTGTTGGGGGGGGGGGGGGGGGGGGGGGGGTTGCTTTCAAATTTAATTGTATAAATGCTACCTCCATGAAATTATTATATTCTTAATGAATTTTTCAAAATTCAAAGAGTAACATAATTTTATTAATTTCTAACTCTTGGAATTATTGGAGTTAATTGTTATATCCGGTTACAGAATTTATGATATTAATTAAATTTGATTTAATTTTCAACAATAATGTTTGATTATTGCTAATCAATTGATTATTTATTTTTGTAACCAATTGACTATTAAAATTTTTATAGCAGTTAGAAATTTAATGTTTGACTCTTGGGGTTAAATTTTTGTGACCGTTGGATTATTAAATATTCATGATGATTATACTATTAAATTCTTTTGACCATTAGAGTTCGGTTACAAATCTATATATTTAATTGTAAGAATAATATTATTTAATTATTTTTTCAATTAATATTTCAGCCCAATGGTGATTAAAGTGAATATATATAACTAACCTTTCATTTATCATACTTATAGAGATAGTTTAAATTCATATATCTTGTTAGTCAATGCTAAATTAATTGAATTTAATTAGAGCATGATATTATTAATTTATGTGTGCAAATTAACTTATGATTTTGATAGAGTATGATCAAAGCATACATAAATAATTCTTATGAGAAAAAGTATGATATTTATAAATTTGATTACTTCAAATATGGGTGTAGAGATTATACTATTATCATATTGAAATATTTATATAATTTGGATGTTGTATGTGACTATGGTTTTTTCATATAGTGAAAATAAAATTTGATGATGAGATGATAATTGAGAATCATGTCAAATTTTATTTTAACATGCTAATCTGTAAAGTTCTTTAAATAATGAGAATTATTTTAGATTGAAAAAAATATATATATATGTGTATGGTCAACTGTGGGGGTTGACAATATCGAATTTGATAAATTTATTTATTTTTTAAAAAAAAAAATTTGGTAAGCCAACCGAAGTTAAATGAGATTAAAAATAACGTGTTTTCTGAATGGTTTTTAACCATTTGTTATTTGGTTGTTAAGTCACATATGAATTTTTATTATGAACGTAATTTCTCATTTTTAAAATTTTGAGAAATTTGATTTCGAGTAATTTGGATATATTTGTATGATTTAAGGTGTATTACTCTATCAGTTTGTTAATATTAGAAAAATACACATCTCATATATTTTTGGATCTCTTAACAATGTGAACAATATTATGTGAGGCAAGATTATAATATTATTGATAAATTTAAGTATGGATTTTCTAGAGACATGTCATACGCAAAATAAATATTTTTCATGCTATTTAATTTTCTGAGATTAGAATAGCAATATCATATGTTGACATGATTATAATTTTTTCTCGCGATCCAAAATTTCAATTTCTAATTGAAGAGTCCAATTACAAATATATTGTGTGACAATAGAAAAATAAATATACTTTTAAATTTGTTCTATATGAATATAATTTATATGGAAATTATAAGATGTGCTGTTTATGCGAATGCTAAAATTGCATTGAAATTAGTAAACAAAACATTATATCTTGAATTGTGGGGGCACATCTTGCGAAGACACATTTTACGTGAGAATGTTTATTTATTTTTAAATTTACAAATTATTGAATTTTCTCAATATATTATATGTTGGTCTCTTATTAATAAAAAGAGATAAAATGAGTATTATGATTTTCATTGATGAAAATGGGGTTAGTTCATACCTATTGAAATTATACGTGATATATTGAGGGAATGCCATATGTGAATTATTAATGATTTTGAGAATAACTATGTTATTCAGAGGCTAAGGAAATGTTTTAAAATTATTGGTCATATATATACTTATTTATATTATTGCGTTGACCAAAGTTATTACTGAATGTTGAGATTCAAAGAAATCATAATGATGATTTTTGAAAATTTATGAGTTTTATATGGCATATTTTTATTTAACTATTTGATGATATAATGATGTGAGATGAATCAATGATTCATAATTTGAATATCCCTTTCTGAGAGGTATATTTACTTAAAATTTATTAAAGGTGATTTGTGTACCCAACTTTCTTAGCAATAATCAATTTTATGGATTTCTTATATTATTTGCAGATTATGATGATGATGATAATTGAATCTTTGATTCAAATGAGAAGAAATCCATGTGTGGACCTATATTGCCTATATGGTATGGTGCCTTGGAATTATCCAAGATGATATGTCTCATTGTCCACTTTGAAGGTTGGAATTGATGACTTGGCTTATAAAAGGCTATGAGAGTGTTGAGAGAAAAAATCTCAACAATTATATATTTATGAATGAGATTTATGCTTATTCATTATTTGTTGGCTCGAGCAAATAATTTTATGGGGTAGTGCTTAGAAACACAATATTAAATAGCAGTTGTTTAGAGAGTCAGAGATGAGAATTATTAAGCTTCTGACTAATTCACTTTTTAGTGAATAATACATCGAGGGGAATGGGACTTATGCCTATAACAAGGGTCAACAGTGATGGTAACCCAAACTATGTGAATGGAGATCCCAGGAAGTAGGTTCATATAGGTAATAACAAGTTACTGGTTGACTTAGAGTGCACTATCATTTATATAATATATTTTGAGTGTCCCTTCCTATGGTGTAGATAGTGCAAACTGCAACGTTTAAGATTGAGTTTTAACTCTTAATGGATTCCATAGTCCTATTTGGGTGGTGTGTTCAGTTGTAGTGCACACTTGATGGATCCACCTATATGGGTGTGAAAATGGGGCCGCTTCCTATGAGAGCTTAGGTAGGTTCTCTAGAGCACTCATGAATATCCAGGTATGGCGCATGGCCTATTTGTGCCACCCCGATTAGAATAGTTCAAATTTCGAGGATAATATGTGGGTTGTGAGTTGACTGATCTATAAGAAGAAATTTTGGTTCATAGAAACTTATAGTTTCACCATATTTCTATAGGTCACACTCACATATCCTAGGTATGGTTCATAGTCCAAAAGACACCACTACCGATGCATTGCATTCTCATGTTCCTTATACTTTTTGTTATATAATTTGAATCATGTGGGGGATTGTTGTATTTTTTATAAATAAAATAAAAAATGTGTGATTCAAATTATTATTAATTATTTTGTGATATTATAACCATCATGTCATTTACTAATTTTGTCCATTATTATGACTTAGTGGGCATATAATTATTGGGGGGTTACATATTCTTTTGTAAGACAAAAAGAAAATGGTTTTTTCACCATTTGAGATATAGTTTTAATGATCATCTTCTTCTTCTTCTTTGGGATGAAAAAACTACAAGAGTTTTAGAAAGCTTTTCAATCCTTCTTTTCTCTCTATGTATAAATTTCTTTTCATTAAAATTTTTCTATCCTTCTTCAATTTTTTGTTGAATATTTTCCATGGAACGATCTAGAGCTATTCGGTTCCTTGTATTTGCGAGTGCACGTGTACAAGGAACACGATTGTTGTATCCTGGAGGGTTGGGGCGCTAGAGGACCTAGATGCACCGAGTGATTCACTCCGAGGGGCGCAAATCAACTCTTAAGGACAGTGTTCGCACACGCCTCAATCGATAAGTCTATTTCTTTTATTATAAATTATATTTTTGCATATTTTGATTTTCGACATCCATGTTTTTTGTTTAATATTTCCAACAAAAATTTCATGAGAGGTATCAAATTTTGATTTGGAAACTGGCCTAGGATATCTTCCTTCTTAGAGGTGTCATTTGTAGGAGATTCCCAATTGATAATGCCTCGTGTCCTCTTTATGGAGCGGATTTTGAATCTGCTAAGAATCTTTTCTTGGATTATGAATTGGTGAAAGTGTTATGGATGAGCTCGAGATGGTCTCTTCACATTGATTCCTTTAGTAACCTCAATCTAGTGGAGTGGCTACTTATTGTTCTCTCTAATGGTTTTAGACTGCTCTTGGACAGGGAAGATGCAAACCACTTCCTCTTTTTTACGGTTGTGTTGATGGACTTGGTTTGGATGGCCTATAACAAGTTGATCTTTGACAAAGTGGTGCCTAATCCTAAGGAGCTTCTTTAAACTATTAAGAAATCCTCACTTGAACACCTTGCTTCTAACCAAGGTTGCTCATGGCCTACTAGAGCCTCTCCTTTGCAAGCTTAACATCTATCCCCTCAAGGTTGGGTCAAGCTTAATTTTGACATGGCTATCTGAAAATCTTTCTCTGTCTTAAGTGTGGTTGCTAGAGATTTTGCAGGGAACTTCCTTTTTTATTGGACTACTAAAGAGGGCCATTAGAGCCGATGGTTGCTAAAGCCAAAGCAGCCTGTTATGCTGTGTTATAATACTTGTTCTTCTGATTTTAATTGCATCATTCTTAAAGGTGATGCCACTTCTGTGTTGGATCCTATTACCAATGAAGAACTAATCCCCTTGTAGATTATTGCTTCTAATTTTGTTGATGTTAGATCCCTATTTTGTAATTTTGATTTTTGGATTATTCGCATTGTGCCTAGAAGGGCCAATCAAGTTGCCCATGAATTAGCTCAATGGATAGCTCATTGTAACAGGTTTGGTCCAATTCCAATCTCTGATTTGCCTCATTCGGTCATTTTTTAGAACGAAGAGTTGGAATTGGCCCATCTTTTGTTCTTTAATATATAAATCTTGCTTATAAAAAAAATGTAGAAAGATAGATTAGGGGGAATGTTATTAGTGCTCCTCGTTGGCTTCTCGTGCTCCCACACACTATTTTACTCCACCTAATAACAATAATGTCCTCTCTCTCTCTCTCTCGCTTTTAGGCAACACATTAGTTTTGCCACCCAAATGAAGGGTAACAGGGGAGCCGAAATCATTGCCTTTCAGGCAACACATTAGTTTTGCCACCCAAATGAAGGGTAACAGGGGAGCTGAAATCATTGCCACCCAAATGCTACAGTTCCTGCTCATCAGAACACCAAGAAAGGACTCCCCTCCTACCGGCATCGAGAGTCCACCCCTCATCCCTGCCATTGCTGACAACACCAGCACCATCTCCATTTCTAAAATTTTATTGACTATTGGAAACCCAAATCATAACGTTGCCATTTTTTAATTCCATAGGAGCGAGCTCGTCTTTTATTAAGCGATTGTTTATGCTTAGCAGGATTGCCCAACCTAAATTGGAGTGATAGGGACCATAAAGGGGGGTGTCGGGGTAGATGAAAAAGTGGAGCTGATTAAATTATAAAGAAGCTTCTCTTTCAATTTTCAGATTGAATTAACTCAATCTTCTGATTTCGTATATGGTGGTTTTTTTTTTGGGGGGGGGGGGGGTGGAGGGGGTTTAAATTTGGATCTCGAATGGCTGAGGGATGTCCCTGTTGAGCTTCGGCAAAGCTTGGATGGGAAACTGAGGTTGTGAGTGAGGCGAGATGGGAGGAGCGAGAAGAACACAGATCAAAGCCCTTTTAGGAAGCATTTTCCTTTCCTTGATTTTTTTTTTTTAATTTTTAATTTTCTTATTTTAAGATATCATTCATATCTCCATTGCGGGGCATAAACGTCACATTGTATAGCCAAATCAATGGGAGGAGTGCGAGAATAGAATGAGAATGGGAATGGAATGGAATGAGAGTAGGAATGGAATGAGAATAGTCATTCCATGACTAATGTTTGGTAAGGGTTGAGAATAGAATTAAAATTAATAGGTGGGATCCACTTTTAATGATTTCCACTCCTTAAAAGAAGGGAATAACCATTCTTCTTTGTTTGGGAGGAAATGGCTATTCTCTCTAAAGAGGGAATAGACTCTCACAAAAGAATGACCATTCCATTCTCTTGTAGTACCAAACATTCACTTTTTGTAAAAGAATGAAATCATCATTCCATTTCCTCTCTCATTCCCTTAAACCAAACACAAGGTGTTTATAGTTTAGGAATCGATAACCGAACCGAATCGAACTAAACCAGTTAGTTTGATTTGGTTTGGTTTTAATTCCAACTTTAAGAAACCGAATTATTTTGGTTTGCCTAGCCGAAAAACCCAAAAAACTGATGTATTTATTTATTTTTTTTTATTGAAAAACCGATGTATTTATAATACAAGGTAATATTGTAATATTATATATTAAACTTTAATATGTAAATTTCCTATTACTTTGACTGACATATATCAATATATTTCCATTTTGATACAATGTTTAATGTTATTATTAAAACCATTTTTATTTTTAATTTGGATGGTTATTTTTCCCATTTTGTTATGTGTATTCAATTATCCATAATTTAATGCTATTTGATTAGAGAAAACCAAACTAAACCGATATTTGATGATTTGGTTTGGTTTTTTTATAGTACTAGTTGATGCACACGTGCATTGCACGTGATAATATTTGTGTTGTAAAACATAGTTTTTAAATCAAATTTAAATTTCTATACTCACTCATTGTTCATATCCCAGTACAACTCTAATTCATATAACTACCAAATTTTTTACAATCATGTAACAATTTTTTGTTCTAGATAGAATTCTTCAAATTTTAGTTTCCACACATTGCCTTTTATCCTTTTCCTGTGATTTTTTTTACTTACGTAACAAATTTTTTTTCTTTTTCTGTTTGGATAGAATAATATTTATTTTAATTTTGCTTATTTCTCATTCCAATAAGATCGAGATACAATATTGAAACTAACATCCAAATGAACTTAAGCAAAAAAAAAAAAAAGAGGTTTGAAAGACGGCTATACAACTATAAGGAGATTCATAAAATTGCATAATGTTACATGTGCCTATATATATTATAAGATATAACACAAAGAATTGAAGAACCTTTGTTAAGACAATGAAGTTTTCTAAGAATATGGAGAAAATAATAAATAAATAAATAACCGGCCACCAAATTAAAATTTGTGTGCACCTTTGGTCATCCAATTTTAAGCACGCCCATGATCACTGAATTAAGAGAATGATAAAAATCAAGATGCACTTACAATTCATTGATCTGGAAGATAAAAAACCACTATACAACTGGTCTGCTATAACAAATTTCAAGAAACAAAATTATTGACTATAATTGATCCTATAAATGATATATAAAAAAAAAAATAGTGAAATTTATAGGGAACAATAACTTATAACCATGACAATGACAATTTCTTACAAACATATTTTGTTCAACAAATCATACAAAAAAATACCTAAAATATTATATAAAATATAAAAATTGTAACGTACAAAAAATAAAGCAAATTAATCTCTTACGAAGGGAGTTTTTATCTCCAAGATTATATTACATACATATTGAACATATCAAAACGAAGAATCTAGAAAAGAAAAAAAATTGGTACCTTTTTATGACGGGTTTTTGAGTTTGTAAAGAGAGAAAAAGAGAAAGATTAAATACTCAATTTATAAGAGAGAAGAGAAAAGAATTAATGTCAAGCTGATGCACCGGTTGACAGTAACTCAATAAGCATTATAAAACTAAACACATTGCTATTTAATTCTAAAATTCTGAATGCTAACTATCTATGTCTAAGCCCACCCAATACAAAGTCAAGAAACAGAAAAGAAAAACCCCTATATAATAAATAATAAATACTATAAATGACAGCTATAAAAAATAAGGGTAGTTCTCAAAACTTGATTATAGTTTTGAATGCTGCCTACAAAGAAGAGGGGAGGGGTAGGGGGAGATGCCAAGAATCACCATCGTTGATTATTTATGAGATCCACTGGATAATATGCGGAGAATGTAAATTAAGACTAAATGTATAATAAAAGGAGAAAAGAAGAGAAGCATAGAGAAAAGAGGAGAAGCATATAGGTAGAAGGGAGAAGGGAGACGTATGGTTGATTAGTTGTATATTATTATTAGGTCTCTAAATCAATAGGATGCTTAACTCGTGTAAAATAAGTCACCTTGTTCTAATAACTTTTGTTCTATCATATTTAAATTTTTATAGTTAAGTTATTCAGATTTCTAATTATATATAGAACACTTATGTGTTTCTTAGTTCAAATATATTTATGTGCGTGGTTGGGTGAATGTTATGTAATCTTTGACTTTATATTGATAATTTTTTTTTCCCTATATATCGATCATTTCAATTAGTATGTGGTGTAACTAGAATTAATAATATAACTTACAACAAAGAGTCAAGACTCAAAACTCTCAAAGAAATTGAAACTTTTTATTTTTGTATAAAAAAGAGATAGTGCACTTAAGTTCATGGTGCATTCATAATTACATAAATAAATCAACAGAAAATCACTTAGACACTCAAAAAAGAAGAAAAAAATCACTTACCTTATGCTTCAAATTTTCTCTAAATCACAATGGGGATATTGAAAACTCAACAGACCTCAATTCAATAAAACTTTATTCCCTCCTACATGAATCTTATTGGGGAGATTCACTCAAAAAAAAAAAAAAAAAACAAAAAACTATTGGAAGCAAGCGACAGATCCTTACCTCTATTTTTAAAGCACATGCACATGTATGAACCTCCATTAAAACGTCTAAAAAAACATCACCACTAGCCGCGTTAATAGAATTACTGAAATAAAATAGATGAAGCAACTGATCAAGAATTGGGGTATTCACATGGGTTAAAATGGGGCAAAGTATGGAAATAGAAATGAAAATATATTAATTAATATGGAATAATGATGCATGGGAACTGTTAAAAGCAACCTATATTAAGGTATGTGATTCAAGATTATAGTTTCCAGATTGCTATATTTCCTATATATGCAGAAGGGTGGGTAGTTGTGTATTTAAAAAGAATTATAGTTTCTGTTTCCTTTGAATTCCTATTTGTGTTTTATACATTAAGGTATGTGTTTTAGAATTATAGTTTCCATATTACTATATTTCCTATATATGCAGAAGGGTGGGTAGTTGTGTATTTAAAAATTAAAATAAGGGTATATTAGTCAATCAAAAGTTTTTCTCACATTCATATTTTTATAGGTAGTATAGATGATTTAGTTTTGGTTTTTTAAGTACCAAACCAAAATACTTTGATTTGATTTGAAATTTACTTTAAAATCGAATCAAACTGAACCACAAACATCCTACCTATACTTATTGCCTTATTGGTGGTAGCACGATGACAGAGGTAAGGGTGTTCATGGTTCAGTTTGGTTCTGTTTTAGAGCAATTTTTACAAACCAAAACCAAACCATATTATAAAAAAAAAACCAAACCAAACCAACCAAAAAATATCGGTTGGTTCGGTTTGGTTTCGATTTCGGTTTTCTTCTATCAAATAGTAACAAATCATGGATATTGGATACACATAACAAAATGAGAAAATTGACAATCCAAATTAAAAATTAGAACAAATTTAATAATAGCATTAAAGATTATTAACTAAAAAAACCATTAAGCATTGTATCAAAATGGAAACATGTTAAAATGGGAGGTACCAGTATTTACCGTAGAGAGAGTTACCGCAGAGGTCCAACAATATTAATTCTAGTATATAGTCTAGTAAGTAGTAATAAACCACCGGCACTTGGCTCCCATTTCTTCTCCGTTACTTCCCACTGTTTACATGGTTTCGTCATGGCTGAAAGCCTGAAACTGTTACTGCGCGCACTGAGCTCCCCAAATCATATTCATACCGTAATGAGCTGATAACAAACTAGGGTTAGGGTTTTTGAATATGATTTCCCATGTAATACCAGAGGTTAGGGTTTTTTTCACTCTTTCTATGTGATCAGTGATACCCTTGGGTACTTTTCGGTTAGGATTTTGGAGGTACTTTCTTGCTTTTGAAATGCTAAAAATTAATGCTTTATATAACTTTGAATTGAAATATCTATGGCCAGCATGAGGAATTTTAAAATTCCCTCTCTCTCTCTCTCTCTCTCTCTCTCTCTCTCTATATATATATATATATATATATATCACGTTTGTTTTGGTAGTTTCTAATTCTTTTATTGTGTTCTGTTGAACAGTTGAAGATTGATTTTGTGCAGTGAAAGCTCATGTTCTTGATTCTTTAGGCGAAACACGGCACATTTTGCCGTGAAATCAAAGTCTGGTACAAATCTTGTTCGTTTAATGATCTAATTTTTTTTCCTTTATATGTTTGCTTAGGGCCTATTTTGTCATCTAAATGGAAATTAAGCAATTATAGTGTATTCTACATAGTATTGAAGGTACAAATCCATCACCTTAAATTAGACGATTTAAAAATGTTGAGTCATCACTATACTTGATGTTATAAAATCAATTTTTAGGAATTCATGAAATGCCATTATTTGTAATTTACGCTTTCATTTGTGAGGATGGTAATGTTGGGTCATCACTATAATTGATGTTATAGGTTCAATATTTAGAAATTCATGAAATGCCACTATTTTGAATTTCCACTCTCATATGTGATGATGACTATCATTTTCTTGAGTTTTTCTATTCAAGGTGCTGGATTCGTGCCTTCAATACTATGCAGAATACACTAAAATTATTTAATTTCCATTTGGATGCCCAAATAGAGCCGTATTTTTTTATTTACTTTTTACATTCTGGCGTTAATTTGTTTGAAAAATTTTCAAATTCAAGGATTTATGCAAGATAAAGTAAAAACAGAATCAGTTGCGAAGAACCCACTGTAGTGTATTTGATAGCTTTATTGTTCATAAGTCAGAGGGCATCGAACGACTTCTAATAAAAGAGATCCCAGTTTTGAGTTTGGATTAAGCATATTTTGTTATGAAATCTGTTAAATATTCTTCAATTACTTAAATAAGAAAAGGAAAAGAAAAATTGGCTTCTCTCCAGTGATTTAATTCTAATAGCTATTCTATTCTCATAACATTGGCATAAAAAAGGAAAACAAGCATATGCTGTTTCCATTTCTTTTGCTTTGATTAATGAAGTTGATTAAAATTTAGTTGCTGAGAATGATCCAAGAAAAGTTGAGGATCTTCCCTGCACTGTTTGACAGGATTTAAAGAAAATGGAAAGCCCTATAAATCTCTTTGAACATATGTGTTATGTCTAGGTCATAATATGTTTTCTTCATTGCCCTTTTGGTTGAGCCGACACTAACCAAGCCTCACTACTGATATTTTCCTTTTTCTTTGACTTTCCTTTATTGGGATCGAGTTTTTGGACGGAGTTGCTGAAAAAGTGTACAATTTTAGTTGGCATACGGTTTATCAAGAAAGAGAAGGATAGAAGAACCTTTGAGCCGACACTAACCAAGCCTCACTACTGATATTTTCCTTTTTCTTTGACTTTCCTTTATTGGGATCGAGTTTTTGGAGGGAGTTGCTGAAAAAGTGTACAATTTTAGTTGGCATACGGTTTATCAAGAAAGAGAAGGATAGAAGAACCTTTGATGATGCTTACTCACATAATATTAAATTCAAATTTATGGCCTCTTCATGGGCCTCAACTACTTTGAAATTTATGGAGTATCCCTTAATGATATTTTGAGGAATTTGAATGCGATTTCTGTCATTTCTTTTTTCTATTTTTGTGTCCACTTAGCACCCTCATACTTCAGCTGAGGAAGAGAAGACCAATTGCGTGGTGCTCCATCGGCTGGGATGATGAGAGTGAATGTGTCTTTTGCCACTGGGTCCACAGTTATTATGGACACCATCCCTTGTGTTGATGACCTACGATATTGGAAAAGTATTGGCAAGGACATGGAGTCTCCATGCTTCCTTTTTATATCTTGTTATATCCTTATATAAGCGAGAAGATAAGGCCCTTGATAGTGCTAAATGGCGTAAAAAGATTCATGTAGCTGACCCCATGTAGTTGGGTAAGGCTTGGTTGAGTTGTGTTGAGTTGACTTTATCCTTATATGAGCGAGTCCATAGTCCAAAGGATTTTAAAGCTTATAGTTTGGTTGCAAGCTTTTACAAGATCATCTCTAAACTCGTCTTATACTTATTAGTTGGCTATCCTTTAAACCATCAATATTTAGTTTACCATTATTAAAAGGATACAAATTGTTATGTTATTCTTGTCTAACATATACACAGAAGGGGCACAGTCATGACATGGTCATGGAGTGTTGGATAAGTGTCAATGTCAGTTTCTAACACGTATTCGACGTGGACATGACTCCTCTTTAGAAGTGCCCATTTGTCTGTGGTGTATTTGTAGACGTAGTATATATCATGCCAACATGGCAGGATTTTAGGTTCTAAAGGAACTTATTAGATGTAGCTCACTTGAGGAGCCAAACCAAAACTTAAGTATTTAATCATATTTATCTAAATCTAAGCTATTTTCCAAATCCTTGTAAAAATAAATTCCAAGTTCTCAACTAGTTTACCCATGTCCCAAGTTTGGATGATGTGATACCAATGATTACAATTCCAGTCTAGATATCAAAGTGAAATATGTATATTTATACATATATCTATATATCTACATATGTATATATATATATATACATACATATGTATGTATATATATATGTACATACATATGTATATATATATATATATGTACATATGTATGTATATATATATATACATACATATGTATGTATATATATATATATAGATATATATATATATATATCATATCGAGAGAGAGAGAGAGAGAGAGTAACGTCTAGCTTGAGATGGGGTTTCTCCTAAGAGCTAAAATTTAATTTGATTTCTTTTTTTCCTAGTTCAAAAGCCATATAACATCTACACATTAATAATAAATGAGCTTCCAAATTTAGATAAATATTATCAAATATATCAAATGATATCAACTACTTAAAATTTGAGTACATAATAAATCTTGCGAAATCTGTACTTATTTATGTATTTGCAGGTCCTTTAATACTTAACAATCATGGTGGAAGTATATTTTATTAAGTATTAGAAAATTTTATTTACTGCAAAGTGCAAACTATTATTTTAATTTTCAAAAAGTAACATTCCATATCCATTTGTGTATTTGTTTGAGCTTCTTTACAAATATAATCTGTAAGTTCAGTTCATATGTATGGAAGAAGCCAGTATTGAAGCTTAAAAACACTCCACACTCTTAATAAAAATTCATATTATAGAAGTCTTAAGATAGTGTTTGATTTTGACACGTGAAACAAATTCTTATCTTGATGTCTCTAAAAAAATAATTTTTTATTATAGAATTATCTTGAATAATTATTAAGAAACAAATATTAGAGAATATTAGTCATAAATAATGGGAGATAGCTGCTCCCTAGAAAATAATTATATCTTCCAGGTTATTGGGTTGTAGAATATTAATTTTGAGGGGCCTGTTGCGTCTAAATAGATAATGCAAAATGATCATTATGTAACTCTGTCTATATTGTTATTGTACGGCCTTTGTCTTCCTTTTTGGGCGTGTAACTGAAGAAAGGGAGAGTTTCTAATTGATGGGAAGTGCCCCACCCCCCCCAAATGTGTGTGTATTTGAATTGGTGTTTCATGGTATATTTATATTATGTAATTGGATCCATTATTCATTTATGCCTTATATGCTCCTTTCTTGTCTTGTCATTGAGTGATGGCTTATACGCCATTGCACTCATTTTCCTTTTTGGCTTGAGTTAGCATTAGATACCCCTATATTACATGGATTCTTTGCTTCATCCCAAAGGACCTGTGTCAACAATGTTAGGGGTGTAAGAAAACCGAACCGGTCCAAGGACTGAAATGAAATTAGGTCTTTTGGTCGGTTTTTTAAGTCATTAAGTCTGTCACAGTCCCCCCCCCCCCCCCCCTCCCCCCCCCCTCCCTAAATTTTCAGTTTTCGGTTCGCTCACAGATTTGGTATGTTTATCACTGAAACCAACCGAGTGTATAATTCATTTAAGTATGGAGGAGTTTATTTAATACAGAGTATTTATAGAATCAGAAGTTGGGGAAGAGTTTTGCTCCCAGCCGATGGTGGGACTTAAGGAAGTCTTGCATTTCACTTGTAACTCACGATAAACACCCCCAGCCCCAATTTCTTTTATTTTTCTTCTCTTCCCTCTCCCTTCTGCCACTACCTCCTTTTGGCCCTAACCCTAACAAAGCCTGCTCGAGTTCTCCACCTCACCGCTGCTGCTTCATGTCTATTGCTTCGCCGCCATTGCGTCATCAGCCCATGACACCATCATTTGCCCCGTCAATTTTGTCAAACCAGAAGGTTGGGAGATATAGGTCAGGTCATACATAGGAATTTAGGGATCTCATCTTGGTTACCGGTTTCCAACCTCCATCTCCTACTTGCCCTTTTGTTGTGTGTGTGTAGATATATATATATAGGATGGTGGTCAAGTAGGAACATGTTGATATAAGCTATATTAGCACCCGCATTGGGGGTTGTACCCTGTGCATTGGTGGGTTACGGGGTACATGAGGCAATGCATGGGGTGCAACCCACAATGCTTGGTGCTGATCAATGTTTTAAAAAACTCGCCCGGGGCACGCCCTAGGGCTTAAAAAAAAAAGGGAAGAACTCCTTTTTAGCGTACGCTCTTTCCTTGGTGCACATGCCCTATGCATGTGAGGTACACCTTTAGCGCCCCATGGTAATAAGAATACACCTTATTAGACCAATTGCAACTCTTAAGAGGAACAATTCTTTTTATTTAGTAAATTTACCACAATCAACTTAACGGTTGGCCATTTGACTAAAAACCTAGGTTAAGCAGCCGCATGACCAGTTAACTACTGCAGCAGTGATAGGATAGGGAAAAGATAATTGCCCGACGATGGTGATGACAACTATTCATAGTGTTTACCTCCAAGAGCACAACTTATTTGAATTTAGGTTATATGAACATTTTATGTCTTAGTTGGTTGGACCATGAAAGGCAATAGTAAGTTTCTATTGCAAAAAAAAATATTTAATATTTTCATATAGTGCTTTCAATTTAATAATATGTAAAAAAAATTAAAATAGGTCACTTTTTGAATAAATTTTACTCGTTATGTAGTTTTTCCCACTATTTTTAGATATATATATATATATATATATATATAAATTAAAAACTTGTGAGGATTACTCCCCACACCCCGCCTTACGCGCACGCCCACGCCCACGCCCACACCTTTTAAAACATTGGTGCTGATATAATCAGCACATCCCTTCCTGACCGGGACTGTATATATATATATGTGTGTGTGTGTGTGTGTGTGTGTTGGGGGTTTTTTGTTTTTGATCAGCTTTGAACCAAGTCAATGTGTATATATATGTATATGGTTTTTTGTTTTTGATAAGCTATAAACCAAGTCAGTTGCAAAATCGATACAGACCGAACCGAGCTGCCCATAAGCACAACTGAATCAGTCGGTTTTGGTATCTGGTTGGTCAGTTTTGGTTTAAGATGTAGCAAAACCGATAAGGTCGGTTCAGTCCCAAAACCTCTCTGAAGTTTGAACCCCAACCGAACTGAACCGAACCGATTTCACCCCTAGTCAACATTTGATGTGGGTAGGGGTACTCGAGCTGGGACACTTCAAAAAAGTGGAACATATTTGGAAAGTAGACAAATCTGAAACTTGGACAAACACTTACACTAGAAAAAGAGAAAAAGAAAAAAAAAAGCCCTAATTTGGCTGGAAGTTATCCCATTATGATATTTTGTTAGATTCTGGAATACTTGTATATTTACTTTTCAGTTGTGGAGGGAAGGTGTGTCACTACAAACTTGCTGATGGTCAAGAATGCTTAAGTTCATGTAGGTATGCACACTTTACAGAGATGAGGTCATGGAGCACATGGATTTATTTCCTCATTTGTGTTCACTCGTTCTAAATTGTGCAGATACGCTCATATAAAAAAATATTCTGCTGTAACTACATGTATTTGCTTGCTCCTTACTCTTCCTAGCAGCTTTGTAAATGTTTATGCCTTTGGACCTGGACCTTACAATCAATTTTATATATTTTTTTTCATGGAATGTAGATGCACATGGGTTTTTCCATTGTGATAGTGGAGTCAGTTTTGAGTTCGGCATTAGTCAAATATTTTTGGACTTTACAAAACATTAAGTAGGCCAACTTATCCCTATTCTTAGGTTTATACCATTTGATAGTTAGTGGATTTAGTTATACTATGTAAGGGTTAACTTTATCCAGTTTCTCAATCATGTGTAATGATTTATTTTGGCTGAAATTATTATTGGGTTCTGTAGCTTTGTGTTTAGATATGTGAAGTTATAATTATCTGTGATGATGTATTGATGATTGAAAGTACTTGTTTGCTCATAATTTTGAGACTCATTTGCAGTCTTAGTGATGATAAGAAACTTGTGGATACTTAAAAGATCTGTAATAGTTGTTACTTCTCAGTATTTCCATATATAAAGTTGGATCATCTACATCTCATATTTGATAGCAGTAGATGGTAAGGGTTTATGAAGCCATATCAAAATCCATATATATATATATATATATATATATATATATATATATATATATATAAAGACGATGAGTGATGTGAAACTTCCTGACAGTAGAATTAAATTTCTTGAAATAAAGGCATGATAAATGGAAATGAGATTGTGTCCCATTGTTTCATCAACATATTTTTCTCTTATGTTTGAAGAATAAGCTTGTTCTGCCATTAAAATTATTTTCTATTTCATCATTATGATCTCATCGCTGAGCCCTTATCTTCTTGATTGGGTACCAGATTAGATACATCTACCCATTCGAATGTTACTGTTAGTCTTCTATTGAGATTCCATTTACCACAGTATTCAATTTGATCACCTTGCATGGTGGGATGAATAATTCAGTGATACTTGCCATTCAAAAAATAATTTAGTGATACTATAAACTGTCCTTTTATTTCTGGTCATTAGTAAAACAGTGACTGTTACTAATCTCTATGGGAACGAGTAGAAACTTAAACCTACCCTAACTGCTCCCCACTGGGATACCAACTGAACTAAGGCTTGTTGGTGCTAATACATAATGTTACCTTTGCTTTCTTGTTTTTTTTGTGGGATTCAATTCTATCATCGGATGCAGTGAAAAATACTAATTGCTGCATCCACTTTTTCTTTATCCATGTTTTATCTCTAGGACATTGCTTAATGATATGATTTGTCTCATTTATGGTAGGTTTATAATGGCAAGCACCTCTGGCCAAGGATTTAATCCAAACAGAAACTATAGGCGCTGGCTAGCTGAAACATTTGATGGCCATGAAACAGCAGATGATGAGCTATCAGATAATCTGGATGGAAATGATGATATAATTAGACCATCTATTCAAAATTTTCCTCTAAATTTGGAACCTTTAGAACCATTTGTCGGCATGGAATTTGAATCGGCAGAGGATGCTAGAGAATTTTATGAGATGTATGGAAGGCGTATGGGTTTTACCATACGGAATAATCGAACGCGTCGTTCACTTAAAGATAACTCAATAATTGGTCGGGAGTTTGTTTGTTCAAAAGAAGGTTTTCGTGTGGAAAAGTATGCAAACAGAGGAAACAGAGTTCTTCCTTCACGGCCAGCCACTAGAGAGGGATGCAATGCAATGATGAGGATAGCTGCAAAGGATGGAGGAAAGTGGGTAATTTATGGTTTCATAAAAGAGCATAATCATGAACTGAATCCCAGCAAAATACCACCCCGAAGATCACATAGGATTGCTTTCTGTGAGGTATATAATATATTTTTGGATTAGTTTTCTGGGTGCTGGTTATTATGAATATATTTTTCCCTAGAATTGTCAAGAAGAGCAATGGAAAGAAAGGACCAAATAGAAAGGTCTGTCAACGAGAAAGGATTTTCTTATCCTCAAATGAGATTGACACTTAAAACTCATGGATCCAGTTTTTGAATTGTTCGTATTTTCTGTTTCATTGTCATAAACCAGTACAGAAATTTATAATTTCTAACTATACAAATATGGACTACTTTGAAAAATTTTCTTAAGTAAATAGAAAAACAAATTTTCTGGGCCATTGACAAAGTGTACAGGAGGCATACTGATAGCTGGTTCTTTTGGCCTTTTGTGTTCTTGTTTGGTGTTTGGCATTTCCTGCTTGGTGGTATCTTGTTCATTTTCAAATTTTTTTTCTTTTTTCCTTTTAAAGTATTCTTATTTTCAAACATCAAAATTGGTATTGCCATCCAAGGGCTAATATTTCTCCAATATCGTTGATATATCTGGAGATATTGCTCTTATTGGAGGTCTCCGATGTAAATCTTGGCAACAATATCTGTCAAACATAATTAAAGTAATTTTTAGAAATAATAAAACCCAACATGTTGATAATACATTATATATAGTGTGTCTATAATTTCATATATATATATATATACAGGTAGTCCTGATCAGGTCAGCACATGTTGATATAAATTATATCAGCACCATGCATTGGGGATTGTACCCTGTGCATTGGTCCAATGTACTCTATAACTCACTAATGCAGGAGGTATAACCCCCAATGCAATTGTTGATATAAGTTATATCAGCACGTCCTTACCTAATCATCATCCTATATATATATATGTGTGATGCAATATATAATATATCACTTGATTTAAATTTGTATTTTTTATTTGCCGAGCGCACACACTTTTTGCAGCTTATACAGCACATACTTGTCTTATGCACATTTTTGATACGATGTTCTGATTTTAAATTTTTTATTAGAGTATATTTCATTATTTTCCAAATTCTCATTGAAAATTTTCACATTTTACTACTAATTTTCCTCATTTCTCTAAATTAATATCAAAATTTTTATTTTTCTCGATATTTCTCTATGTTTGGACCTTGATATCAACATTCAAGTCCTTGATGCCAACATTAGTCATGAGTATGCCAATCAAAAAATACTAGCACATTTCCCTGCATGTGTAGTGTCAAAATTAAAACAATATGCTTTTGTATCCATAATTTTGTTTTATCATTTTTTAGTTCGTCACGTTTTCAAACATTTGAGGAGAAAAAAAGAAGAGTAAATTACAAATCCAAAGATAAACAAAATTCACAAAGAAGATTCAATATGTAATAAACAATAACATACAAATATTGACACCAAATTGTGAATATATCTCTTTTCATTTTTCATTTTCAGTTTTTACCTTTAAAATTGCAATTACTATATATTAGTTTTATGAGTTAATTTTAGAATTATACATTGACATCATTAATTCATTCAAGTCTATGGCATTAAGTTTCCTTTTTTACATCAGAGTCTAATGGCTGCACATGCAAGGGATGTTATAGTTTTTTCCTAAAAATAGTCTTTAGAACATAGTTTATTTCAAACACAATTCCATGATGGACTTCTAATCATAATAAGAATTCTTTCCAGTGCCCTTTTTGGGGCAAATCTCATTTTGGAATCATTTCAATTTGTAATTTTTCTTATTTCTAACATTTTGCATCTCAACACCCTAGGACCTGATCTTTTCTAAAAATATAATAATATTTAATCTGAATTGTATTTGTTTTTCAATTGGAAGAATTGTAATAAAATGTAAGCACATGATAGTTTGTCTTACCATATGAAGCACCAAATCAGATATGTAAAACTTAGGTGATATCATCTAACCAATCACACCCACCCATATCTGCACTATGAAATAAATTGACCCCATCGATGATAGGTCCATATAGTAAATCAAGTGTACAAAGAAGTCAAATATTTTGGGCCATCATGCTTAGGACAGTGGAAAAAACTCTTGAGGATGCTTCAAAAAAGGAGTTTAAAAATTAACCCCAAGGGGTAGCTCAGTTGGCAAGGGATCCCACCTCAGGAAGTGGAGGTCCCGAGTTCAACTCTTGCTAAACCCCTTAAGGCCACCTGCACAAGGTTCCATGGTTCTCATGGGCCTTGGACTTACCCATAGAAGCACGAAGCGGGGGTGGGAGCAGGAGCAGGAGCAGGAGTGGGGGCGGGGAAGCGGGGGAACATAGAAGAGTCAAAGGTTTAGGGTGTGTAGGAAGCGTCTATGGAAAATATATATATCTATATATCTATATATATATATATATATGTACAGTTACCTCAATATGATATTTTGTGGGATGAAATTCTAGAAAAAGGTGCAAAAAAGTGTTCTTTTGAGAAGCCACACTAATGTAGAGAAAGAGAGTGCATGTTTTTACAGTTTTACCTTTTTTTGTTTTTCTTTTCTTGAGGAAAAGAATTTAGTAAACTAAGCATTAATTTGATAGGATTTAATAAAAATCCTATTATTATTAAAAACATTTTTCACTTTGGTTAAAGTTGAAAAGAGTTTAGTTTTGGGGTGGAGGGGTCATGTCTTCTCCCCTTCATCACAAGGTTCTGTCTTACTTAGAATCGAGATTCTCTCTCGAGAGAATTGAGGTTCGTACAAGTTTCTAACTTGGGAGCGCGGAACCGTGGTTTTGAAGCGGGAGCGGCACCCTTCATAGACGATTCCTGCTTCTAAGGACTTACTTGATCCGTATGGGTTGTGGGGTCTTATATGGCCTTGGGTTTGCCCGAAGGGCTTCCTCGTTATTAAAATAAAAAATAAAAAATAAAAGGAGTTCAGAAATTTGATGTTCAAAACTTGTGGAACCATATCCACTCTCCAGTAGCCAGTTGTATCTTGTCATGTTAATGTCATCGGGGGATTAAACCCCTCAACTCATGGATACAATTTAATAAATCTAGTGCACAAATGATTAGATTTGATTTTATGATTTTGGTTATTTTCAATTATTTGCATTGTGGAGGAACCATGCTAGTTTTTTGGGGTGGTTGAAACTCATTGAGGTCATTTTGGTCATTTCAGTAGCAACATTTGATCTTTTAATGCAAGCCGTCAAAACCTTATCCAACGGCTCAGATAACTTAATACCAAATCCAAACTCTGTGGATTTGTACCTTAAAGTGCTATGTGAACTCGATGAGATGATTTCATTTCTTTAGGCAATTCGAAAACTCCCTTTCTGTTTTAATACTAAGTGCATACATGTTAAGGTAGAAAAAAAAATTTATAGTTCCTAAAATATATATATATATAAATAGAAAAATGAGCAAAACCTGTTAAAAATGTTGGTGAGTTAATCATTCCTTCAGGTTTAATGTCTTCTTTCTTTTTTCTTTTTTCTTTTTTCATTCTATTTTGGGTTATATAGGAACGGAAAGTCTTGAAAGGAAAAAAAAAAAAAAAAAAAAAAGAAAACAAAGAGGGATAAATTATTGCCTTTGAATGGTGAGCTGGGGAGTTTTGACTCGTTGTTTGTGTTGTTTGCATGGTACCCAAATCATGAGTCAGCAATAACCCTTGTTAGTTGATCACAACAATTCTATAATATGCTTTCTTATCATTAAGTAATGAATTGTGTTCTGGTCGCTTTGACCAATTAGGTCAAGCAGGAGTCCTGGTAGGTCTGACCAATTAAGTAATGAACTATGTCCTCATTCAAAATGAGGTGATCATAAGATCTGGTGTTATTGTTCTCTGTGTGCAGGATGAGAAGGACCTGAAAATACGGGAACTGACAACAGAGCTGCATCGAGAGAGAAAAAGATCTGCAGCTTATCAAGAACAGTTACAGATGATTTTGAAATACATTGAGGAACACACACAACGGCTATCATTGAAAGTTGAAGTTGTGATTAACAATGTGAGAGAACTGGAACATGAAGAGGAAGACAGTTTATACTCCGACTAGAGTGAGTGTTGCTTGAACTGTCCCTATTTTTGTTAAATGTCAGCTGTACCTGTTGTCGCTTCATAATTTGGATAACTGATTCACAACCTTGAATCATCCATTATGGACAGCTCTTTCTGCACTTATGGCTGTCTATTATTACTTGTCCTAAATATTTTGTCCACTGCCTTCATCAAGCTTAACATTTGTTTGGAAATCTATATGCTTAAATGTTTATTAAAGCTGTTAAAAGGGACTTTAGTTGTCCTTGGAGTATAGGTGTATAGCTAATTTTGGGGATGACAACTCTGAAGGAATCGGTTTTTGGCTTGTGTTTAGGCAAGTTAATAGGGCTGCTGAACATCTTGCTACTATGGGTTCTAATATACAAAGTAACGTTTGTGAAAATAGAATCCCTAGGAAGTCGTGGACGATGCTTGGGGTGTTGCCTTTCCTCATATGTAAATGATTTATGTTTAAAGATATTATATTTTACTTACCATAAAGAAAATGCTTGTTTTCTTATTTCAAGAAAGTTAATTGTTTTAGTACTATCAGAAAGTCCAAAGATGGCTACAAAAATTACCAAAAAACAAAAAAGCAAATCCAAAATGTTGGAAAAGTATGCTTTTCCATTTTTTTGTTATATATACAAATTTTTTTTTCATGTTTGCTACAGAAGTATGCCCTTGTCATTTTGGAATTGTCTGATGTTTTCAAGCAACCTACTGGTTGAACCATTTTTTTTTTTTTTTTTTTTTTTTTGCAATTTTTTCTATTTTTCCATTTCTTTTTTCAAGTCAACAAAGGTACTTTGGATCACTGCTTTAGTACAAGTGTCGTTATGGCATTGACCATTTCTAACATTGAAATTTTCTCAGGTAAATTCAACCCTGCAATGATGGATGATTGGTGTCTCCATAGATTGGATCACAACCTCTACATTATTCTTCATTGCATCCGGTAGTGATTTTTCACTAATATGATGGTCAGCATCCACTCACTGTTTGGATTTGTCTAGTGAGATAATGTGTTTTTAAATGATAGCTTTAGTCCATGGCCTTTGGCGTATAAGATGTATCTTTTAACTCTTTTTTATTATAGCTTCAATATGAGCAGCCTTTGGCATATGACCATGCAATGTGGCTCCAACTGATTGATGGCTTTAATCCATGGCCTCTGAGATGACTTTATTTATGAATCTGTAGCTCTGGAAAGGCAGTATTTTTTTTATTTTTTATTTTTTATTTTTTTATTTTTGAAATTAAGGTACATATATGTATTAAGGTTTAGAGGGAGGTGGTTGATGAAGAGCATCATAATGCAGTTTTGGCGCAAGGTAAGCAATGCAATATTGTTTGGTCCCTCTTTCTTTAATGGTTTTTCTTATCAATGAACTTCTGATGATTCTACCAAAAGGAGGAAAAAAACAAAAAAAAAACAAAAAAAACTGTAGGACTTGAACTCCTGTCACCCCCCTCACCTCACCGGATGCCATGATAGCACTGGCTTGGTATAAAAGCATTGGCGTAGAAATTGCCGAGCGAGCAGATTTAACATCAATGTAGCCACTGGAGCCATTCTATATAGGGTGAAATTAGCACTACTTGGTAAAATAGGTTCTTTTAGAATCAATTTCGTTCAAGATCCTTTTGACCATTGCTTTACGTTCAGCTAGCACTAAAAAGGCTACTCCTAGTAGAAGTGGTCGAATCCTGGACCTGATCTTTAATCCTACACAGGTCGATGAGATGAGAGGAGTTTTGAATTTTGCCTTTTTTTCCATCAATCGTGGTCCAGTCGAGGCTCGTCCTTGCCCAATCTCAATGGACAAACCCTCGGGGACACAGATTTCTATCCATCCTTCGACCAGACTGCTTCTCATGATTCTTTGTTGATGCTATGTTTGTTTAGTTGGAATGGAATAGATGGAATGGAATCTCATTCCAATTCATTTCAAACAGCATGTTTGGATGAAATAATTTGAATGGAAATGAAATCAAATAGTGTATTTATAAATTCATTCAAATCACTTTTCATTTCAACTACTTTAAACATGGAATTAGATTCCATTCCGATTCATTCCATTCCAACTAAACAAACATGGCCTGAAGGTTGATTCAAAAAAAAAAGGAAAAAAAAAAGGTTGATTCTTCTCATTAGGTGATAGTAGAAGCCATCGACTCATTTTAGCTGTTAATAATTAAAACCCTTTAACTCATTATGCATGATGTAGCTGGCCTTCTAGGCCTTCCCTCTTTAATCTTTCTCTCGTCCACTCTTATGAAAAGCTACCTTCAATAACTTTTGTTAAATTATTTTTTGAAGAAAATGACTTTTTCTAAAAGACAGTTTGAGTGGTTTATGAAATGCTTGTAAAATAATAAAAATAATTTTTACCATTCAGAAGACCGGTTTCAAGAAACCTTTCTAACGATGTGCCATATATGTCTAAAACTCAAACAAGAAAAGTGGATCTCACTTAAAAGTTCATCATCTCTCTAACATTTTGATTATTTTTTGTTTTTTCTTTTATTTAAATTGTGGAAATCACTTAAGAAACCTGTTCACAAATTGGATTACATATACAAAGTCATCTAAGTCATGTTCACACATTAACTCACAAGTACTACAAGCCCTTAACAATCCAATTTGTAAACCAACACCATTCAATATTTAACTAGATTGGAGAAGGATCGTCTCTATTTACTAGAAAGGTCTAGTAAAATTTAATCTATGCATAATCGCGTACGTATTTTGGTAGGCCCATATATTATAGACCTTCACATTTCACTGGATCCTCAAATAAGTAGAGAGAATCCTTCCACAAACACGAATAACTTTAGTCCGTTTGCTGTCCAGAAAACGGGAGTGGAGGCATGATAGTAAATTAAATTATATTTAAAAAAAAAAAAAAAAAACTGCCAATTTTGAAATTGTCTTCACGCACTCCAGTGCCGCGTGTAGTGGCACACTCCACTTCGCTGCACGGTACAATCGTAAAAACGACCTTCTATAGCCAGATCGTCGCTCTCTCCCAGTCTCCCTCACCTCTTGCCAGTTCGTACGATAGAAGAACAGCAGATCCCCACAACAACTACCGTGGGACCCAATCTCTTCTGAACAAAACTCCCAATTCCACACTTTTCAATAATGAAGACACTCAGAAGATCGATCTTAGGGTTTCCATTTTGAACTTCGCCGCGGTTTCTCGGCAACTCCGTTTTCTCCCCGGTGAGCCTATCCATACCCCTCCTCTCTCATTATTCACACTCTTTTTGCTATATATTTTTGGTTTTTTAGGATTATTTTTTTTTGAAGAAAATTTTTTTTTTTGTTGCAACCTTCTGTTTGTTTGAGCTTTGTTCAATCAAATTTTTGCAATGGAAATTGAGGACAAAAATGTGACCAAACATTCAATGTGCCCAAAAGTCATAATTGTATATATCAAAATCTGATCATAAATATCCGTTATCAAGATTAAACCTTTTTTATTGGAAAGAAAATATTAGTAATGAAATAAATGGAAGAACGATTACATCAGGGAATGAATTTACCAGGAAATTCTTTGTGGATCACTGATCAAAGCTTATTAGGAAATGTATTTACCCCAATATTATCATCATCATAATAATATCCAAGATTAGGAAAACCATTGGCCACCCTATTAGCTTGTCTATGTATGTGGCTTATAGCAATCTGCCCGAAGCAACCAAGAAAACGTTCAAGTATCTTGAATGAGAATGTTGATACTCCAATGATGCCTCATAGTACCACAAATATCATTGATCACCAGTTGAGAGTCCCCTTCTACTTGTAGCCCCTAAGACCTCTCTGTAGAGCCATATCAAGACCCTTCCTTAAAGTAGCACACTTAGCGACTAAAACTCAAACATTGCCAAGATTAATAGAACCTACCATTTTATTTTTTTGGATAAAAAGGAAGCCCTTTGGGCAAACCCTGGGCCATATAAGACCCCACAACCCATATGGACCAGGTAAGTCCAAGGACTTTGAAAACCATGAAACCTTATGGGGTGGTCCCAAGGAGTTTAGCACACTCTACCTCATGTAGCCTTCCTTTGCTAATGCTTTTTGGAACCATTTGAAATTGAGCTTCATCCATCTAGGTTTTTTTTTTTTTTTTTTTTTTTTTTTTTTTTTTTGGGGGGGGGGGGACTTTCCCATGCAACACCCCTGCAAGAAGTCACGGAACTATACAAACTAGAATAAGTATTATTAGATTAGTGGTAGTTTATCCCATCACTTTTAATTTCCTTGGAAGTATTTAGTTGCTAATTCTAGTACATTACTAGGATTAGGTGTATGGCCTTAAAATACATCTTGATTCCTATGATTCTAGATACACCAACAAAGAATGGAAATTTTCTCCAAATTGTGGAAATTTCCACTTATGATGAGATATGGTATTAAATAATGATTCAATCCAAACAATAAAGGAGCCTTGATAACCATCAGGGACAGGACAAGAATGAGCAACGTGATTCCATATGGACATAGCGAACGGATCTAAGAAATATATGGTCAATGTCTTCCACTTTATTACTACCAAAAGGACAGTTACTATGATGGGACAAAAAATTATTGGTAGGAATATTTTCCCAAATGAAAAGCCACATAAAGACTTGTATTTGTGGTAGAATTTCAAGTTTCCAAATCTTACTCAACAATTTGGCCATAAGATGATCCAAATGATTATTTCCATTATGGAGTCATGCGGTAGATTTAACCGAGAAATTTACCTCATTTGGATACCCCCAACAAAATTTATCCTCGACATTCCATAGAGTAATAGGGATTCCAATAATATCATTAACAATGTCATATGGAAGAAATTCCTTAAGTAACCTGATATTCTCCGTATTACCAACTATCTACCTAATTCCTTTTTTAATCAAAGATCTCTTTTAAAGAATATCTTTCCAAACTGAAAAGGAATTTGCTCCTACTCGAGCTTCAATATCTTTAAATAGTTATCCCTCATTTACTTAGCTCATAAATTTTGTCGATCAGTAAGGATTTTCCAACCTAACGTAGCAATAGTTGTAGCAGTAACATCTTCCATTTTCCTTAGGCCTAAGCCTCCCATACTTTTAAGTCTTACAAATTTTGTCCCACGCAAGTAAAGGCATACCATTCTGATCACTCACTGTACTATTATGCTATGACAATTTCTTGCTGCATTTATCTATAGGAATAGGTATAGCCGTTGTATTTGCCTAAATAAGAGTAGTTCTTCCTGTTCGAGATAACAAGCCTTCGAGCCTCCTAATCTATTGTCTAAATTATTATTATTATTATTATTATTATTGACATTGACAAGGGTATTTTATTAATCACTTCCACAAAGGTATGTTTATTAATATGGTCTTGCATGATGGGATAGCCTAACTATTTTCCAAGATCATTACTTTCCAAGATTTGTAAGTTACCATTTATAGCTTATTTAACATTATTATCCTTATTTGCAGAGAAATAAATACAAGACTTAGAAAAATTAACAAATTGCCCTGAAATACAATAATAATCATCCAATAACCTCTTAGTGGTTCAACTACCCTTTTGTGTGGCCTTAGCAAAAATGATGTGGTCATCAGCAAACATGAGAGTAGAAATAGTGTTGGTACTAGGACAAAATTTAATTCCCAACTTAGATCTAGTCTCATCAGTAATTTTACAAAAATTTCTTATAGGACATTCTCAAGGATTTAAATATTGATATTGATGGATATATCGAGGGTCCAAAAACATGGACATATCAGATATATTGATGGATATATCGAAAATTTCAATATTAATTCAGAGATATGACAGATATTGTTAGTTAAACACGTATACTTCCATTGAAACTTTGGGAGCAAGAATTGGACTCTAATAAACAGTTTAAATTAACATATTGCAATTTAAATGTTTATTAGACAAGTATGTATTATGTAAGGGATAAAAATTGTGCCACACTGAGCGAAAGAATATATATCTTAACAAAGTAAATGAAAGTTGTTATTTTATAACACTAATTTAAGCCATTAGTATAATTGAAATATTTATATAAATCAATACTAAAAGAGTAAGACACAATAACAAGAAAATGAATATCTCGATATAGTCGATATATATCCTCGATATAGTGAATATATTTGATATATCGACGATACCATGTGAAAGAAAGAATATATTATGGATATATCGAGATATATCGATATTTTATAAATAATATAGACAATATGGTAAAGATATTTTCCGAAAAAGATATGTAAGTTAGATATCGTACTGAGGGGTACAAATACAAGGATATATCGTGGATATATCAAAGATATTGTGGATATTTTAGTCCATGGACATTCTACACTAATGATAAATAACTGTGGAGATAAAGGGTCACCTACATCAGACTCCTTGTCGGATGAGTATACCTTGGGGTGTAAGAAAACTGACTAAACCGGTCAAATCGGACCGAACCAAACCAATTTTTCGGTGTTTGGTTGGTTTTTCTTAGAGTAATGGGCAGTTTGGTTTATAAAATGGAAAATTTTTGGTTTCCGGTTTGGTTACCATTTAGTAAAAAGTGAGACCGAAAAAACTGAACCGAACCAATTTTATTGATGTTTTTTTTAATATATAGATACTTAAGTGAAACAACAGTGTTTTAGCTATTATATATCCAAACAATGCTGTTTCAGTTTATGGATATACTAGTGGAAACCCCGGGCGATGCCCAGAAATCAAATGGTAATTTTATCAAAAGTCTTATTGAGTGATAAAAATACCATTACGCAGTGTTGGTGCTATTAAGCATAATCATCATTCCACAACAACCTTTATCAGAGTAATGAAGGATACAAATATCCCACTATGGAAGTCATATCCTATTCCCACTATTTGCAAGAAGCCAATATAAGATATCCAATCGTTACCACTCCAAAAGTACTTCAATTGGTTTTAGAGAAAAGAATTTTTTTTTTTTTTTTTTAATAAGAAGAAATAACAAATGAGAAAAATTAATCATTCTGTATAAGTAACTCAAAATAATTGGGAACATAACACAGTTTAATACATGTATCAGTATAAGGCATTCTTAATCTTATACTTCCAAAATACTTCAATTAGTTTTTGGGGAAAAAAAAAAAGCATACCTTTCGAAAAGTCACTCAATGTACATGACACAGTGTTAATACAGATGTCAAAATAAGGCACTTCTAATAACATTGAGAGAGAAATAGGGGAGTCTAAAATAATATACACTATTAAGAACAAATACAACACTTTATCATAGCCAAAATTAAGTCTAAGAAGAGTATCTAAAATCCTATCTCCATTTCGATCAACCTCATAGCACAATCACATAAGCTCTTTTGCTAGAATGTATCTGAAAAGTAAGAAAATAACTATTGGAAAAGATTAATGAATGGGGAAAAACATGAACTAATCAAACAATAATTAAAATGTATAAATTATCGTTTGAAAAGAAAATGGTACTCTGTAGATAAGAAAATAGCACTTGACAACACATACTTTTGCAAAATAAAGAAGCAAACTTAAATATTTAAAGATACAAAAGCTCATGACATAGATTTTTTTTATCTTTCTCACTTAATCCCTATATTACTTATTATTTTTTTAAAGGTCATCACCTAATGTTAGTCCAACTTAGCAGGGTCCCAAGAGGGATGAGATTGAGCTTGATATAATTAGAACATTTATTTTCTCAATACAAAGTGATTGCTCTTAAGTTTCAACCTATCGCATTCACACTTGGCAGCCTGAGATATTTACCATTAGACCTACAATGGTAAATATTTTAAACAAATTTCAATGTACTAATATGGTGTTAGAGCGTAGGGTTTTCATTTGAAAACATAGTCATTCAAAAGCGCATGATCTAAGGCGCAAGGCTTGGTATTTTTTTTCCTCCACGTGAGGCTCATTCAATCAGGTGTAGCTATAGGAATGCCTAGAGGGCTTTGTGTCAGACGTAAGGCTCAAGAAAGGCATGCCTTAGTTCAATAATTTTAGTTCACTCCACTATTGCAGTGCACACAATACTTTAAATATTTTCAATAGTATTTTCCCTATGCCTATTAAGGTATCAATTGAAGTCCAAAATCAATGGCTCTAATATATAGAGAAAAAAAATCAATTTTTCTACCTTAGGTGAGTTCATGACGGTAGAGTATAAACATGAGATTAAAAGAAAATTGTTAGTCATAAAGAGTAAGTGACATACCTTCTCAAAATGCCTAGTGACATGCTTTACACCCTTACACAACATTTTCCATCTCAATCCTTCATTCCATTACAATCACAAACTCAAATATTTTATTCTCAATAACATTAAAACTTTTAAAAGTCTCAAAAGTGTCACGTAATTACCACTACTAAAGTAATAAATTATAACCAATCTTAGAGGAAATAACCCTCCTAAGTCCTAAGATTATGATACAAATGGTTATTGTACAGAACAGGGTGTGGCTTGAATCAAAAGGAACCCAACCCCTACTTCCCAGGCCCAAACCATCACCTGAAATTATATTTTAACCCAAAAAAATGGGATACTTAAAAATAATATAGGACTTAATGAAGAAAAGAAAAAGAAGCACATATACTTCATTGGAGGCCTCTTAATTGGTCTCTATTGCATATAATCTTAAGGTGCAAAAATCAGTTAAACCATAGCCTAATTTGAACCCTCTTAGACCCATTTCTTATAAGTTGCTCTTTGCAATGCATATATAGACCTTGCCAAAAGAGAACAAAAACACCATCTATAGAAAAAAAAGTTGATATCAATTAAAAGATGCACCAAATCGAAGTTGGACCACCTATTGTAAGCTACTTTCTGGAAATTAAGAATTAAAAGATGCAATAAGAATTATCACTAACATAAGATTGAATTCAAGATACCAAAAACAGTAGGACCCAAGCAAGAAAATTAAACTAACTAAAGTAAATTTAAATTTTAAAATTATTGCTTACTGGTCCAAATCGAAAAGGCTAGTGATTCTTTATTTTCTCTTACTTCTCATACTGGAGTTGCAGAGTAGAGAGAGAGTGAATAGAACGGAACAAAAGAATAGAGAAGCAAAATAAAAATTAAACACTTATACCTTTTGTTTTATTAGTCCCAACAAAATCCCCACATAAACATAAACAAAAGAATGTTTCTTACTCACAGTGACATCAGACTTAATAACCCAATAAAAATTAAATATAGCCCCTCAAATTAAGAGGATGAAAATTAGATTTGCATTTAACTTAACAAAAGTGAGCAGAAATAAGAGTTACCTGTAGGTGGCAGACATGGAGACAATATTTAAATCCCTAATTGAAACCCACAAGCAAAGTGATGCATTAGAACCCTAAAAAGTGAAATAGAACCCTAATAATTGAAATGGGTTTTCTCGTGTGTGTATGTGTGTGTGAGATAGAGAGAGAGAAAAAAATGGGGCATGAGATGGAAAGGAAAAAACAGGTAAGAAAGGGTGAGAAAACTGAAAATTACTTGGAGAGGGAGTTGCGGCGGCGCTATGTGCTTGCTTGAAGGGGCAAACCCAAGGCATGTAACAGTATCACAACTACAATCAGTGTCTTATAATCAGTGAAGCAAGATAACAAACAAATGATGGGCAAAGTATGAGACAAATGTTATTTTATAAATAAAGTCGGAGAACTCACGAATAAGAATAGAAATTATTCGGTTCATCAAGTTTTTTTCACTGTCATTTTAATTGTGCCTGCAAATAATATAATGTCCATAGAGAAAATAGAGAGAGTATGGAAGATGGAGTTCAATTACATTACCTTCAAAATTTGACGTCCTTGTTGCGGTTGCTCTTTTGGTTTGGGTGTAAGAAGGAGATGGATGTAACAGCCCCAAAACTTGAAACCTACAAAATGAAAGGAAAAATTTTTGTATGAGAGAGAGGAAACATTGATGAATGAGAAATAGTTTGAGAGTGGGTTTGATCCTGTCAAAAAAGAAATGGGTTTAAGTAGTCTGTCAAATTCAAATTCAAATTTTGAATTCAAAGAGAAGAGTGCTCGAGTAGGAGATAGAAGTTGGGAGAAGGGGCTTTGAAGTGAGAAGAGCAATTGACAATTAAAACAGGGAGATTCAAAATTTGAAACCCACCGCTATGCTCTTTAGCCCTTCCAAAATTTCTGGAAATCAAGAAAGCTTTGAAATCCACCATTGAATGCAAATATTGAAAGAGAGAGAGAGCATGACAGGGAGAGGGAGAGGGAGAGTGTTTTTGAAAGCTTTCCTGATTTCCAGAAATTTTGGGACATGGGTTTTTGGGGGGAGAGAGAGAACCTGTGTGTGTGTGATATAAGTTTGAATTTCAAACTTGAAAGTGGTGGAAGGGAAGGAGAGAGAGAGAACAGCTGCTAGAGAAGAGAGAGAAGGAGGAGAAGCGTATGGAAGAAGACACTCTCAAGCTTGACACGTTAAAGCCAACAAAGGGGGAAAAAAAAAAAAAAAAAAAAAGAGAGAGAGAGAGAGAGAAACTTGAGGCTTGACACATCAGCCTCTACTATTCACCTACAGTAACAAACCCTTCGGCTTATAATAGTAGGGAAGATATACAAATCATGCAAATCCAAGCCCTAATCTTATTCTTCTCACTTTCATTCGACTGCCTCTTCCCACGCTCCCTCTGTCTCTCACTTTTTCTCTCACTTTCTACGGGTTCCAGAAAAGTCCCTGACACACTGTTGGTTCTGGCAAGGTCTCAGTAGCCACGATGCCACCCTCATAGCATCTCAACTTAGCATTTGCCGCATTTTCTTTAAGGTAGGCTTTTTCCTTCTTTTTTTTTTCCTGGTTCATCTCTTCATCCTCTCTTTCTGGTTCCTTCTTAGACTAGGGTTGTTTTCTCCCTATTTTTATACTTATCTACCTCCACCTACACTCTGCTTGGTTCATCTCTTTCTCCCCTCTCTAATGCTCTTAACTTTCGTGGTTCATCTCTTACTCATTATTTTATTAATTTTTTCAATGTTAGATATTAGATTCTTAGGTATGACTTTGTTTTAATTTTTTAGACCATTAGAATAAGATATTGAGAGTGAAATCGAGAGTTGGTGTGAACCGAAAACTGACCGAACCGAAGCATTTCTAATCAGTCGGTGTAGCAATGAATTATATGGTTTTCGATCGGTTTTAGTTGGGAAAATTACAAAACTGATTTGGTCGGTTTGGTGCGAAAAGCCCCCAAAATCCACTAAACTGCATCGACTTTCACCCCTAAATATACCCACCCTTCCAATGAGCCATTAATAAGAACTGAATAAGAAACAGAAGAGATACAATTGGAAATTAAGGGGACATTACAGTTTCACCCCCTCGACTATCACTCAAAAACACTTTACACCCATGTTGTTTGTTTTCAAACACTTTGACCTGCTGCTCATGTTTGGAAAATGTCACTTAACGCTCTTCCTTCAGCTGATCGTTTGTATTTGTTTATGAAAAATGGTTGCACTCATAACATTTTTAGGACGAAACCACCTTGACAATGGAGAAATTTTTTTCATTTCACCAACATATTGTAAGATTATATTCGTAAAATTGCCATTGTTGTTAACACTGTAGGGATACATTTTGCAAACATGAGGGGGTCAAAGTGTTTGGAAACAAACTAAAGGGCTGAAAAGTGTTTTTGAGTGATAGTTGAGGGGGTGAAACTGTAATTTCCCTAATCCATTTTTCACAAAAACCTAATTTATGTAGAAATAGCGAAAATAAAATTCCATTCCATTCTATCACAAGATTTTTCCATATCATGTTTAATTGCCATAAGACCTTGTCTGCCTTTTTTTCTTTTTAATTTTTTAAAAAGCGCCTTGCAAAGGTGAAATAATCTTGTTGAGCAGTGGCCTTAAATGATTAACCACAATTTTCGCTATAATTTTATAATAAACTACATAGACTGATTGACCTGAAATGTGAAACCAACTCAGGATTTTCCTTTTCAGGGATTAAAGTAATAAAATTCTTATTAAATTCTTTGAGTAAGTTTCCATTATGAAGAAAGCTTTTGACCATACAGGTAACTGATTCGCCAATGATGTGCCAATACCGTTTTAAAGAGAAGGGCTATAACCCATCTGGACCTAGAGCTTTCATAGGGGCTATTTGATTCAAAACCTCTAAGATTTCGGCTTCCGTTGTATCTCAAATCAAATTCCCGTTTTCCTTCTCAGAAATACAAGGTGTAAAAACCTTCGAAAGATTGTCCCAAACATTGAAACTAGATTGAGTATTCAAAGATTAAACTTATTAGAAAAATCCCTAACAATCCGCAATGTCATTGTGGTCCCCATACCAAAACCATTTGAGTCTTCTATTTTCCAAATCCTATTATATTGTTTTCTAGCATTAACCATGTCATTGAAGTACTTTGTATGTTTATCTCCACATTGAATTCATTTATCATGTGCTTTTTAGGCCCAATATATCTGTTCCACATCATGCAAATAATCATATGTATTATGAAGTTCCCGCTCCTCTAAAACCAGACTATTATTTTCAGGATCCTATATTAACCAAGGCTGAATATCAATGAATTCTTTATATGTCTCCTTAAGTTGATAAGTTTATTTTTCTTCCAATCATTTGTCAATTTTCTTACCAATTAAAATGCATTGACCCAGAATAATCATATTCCATGCTTGCTTCACTTTGTATGAATCCATATTAGGAGATTCCATCCAAATAGCTTAAACCTAGAATGTTTTTTATTTTTAACTATATATCAGTAACTAAAAGAATAATTCCATGATCAGACCTATAAATTGGCAGATTTTCTGCCCAAGCATCTGGAAAATTGTTAATCTATATTTTCTTTCCAGCATCTGCAGAATTGTTAATCTATATAGCCAAAGCTTAAAGTTGGTCCAATCTTTCATAAATGTCTTGGTTACCTTATTCTTTGTTATACAAAGTATAAGGAATACTAGTATATCTGTATATCCAATATCTGTAAGGCTACAATTGTCAACAAAATCCATGAAGTCATTCATTGTAGAGAAAATTACAAGCATTACAACCTTTTTTTCTCAGAACTATATAAAATTTCAATAAAGTCACCAATTATAGCCCATGGTTCAGCCTTATTATGAGTAATATTACTGATTTGGCCCATAAGAAGATTGTTTATTACACTGAGGGTAACCATACACACATTTAAGTTTCCAAAAAAATATACTTCATTTTATCAAATAAATGCATATGTATGAATCTGGTAGAGTAGGTAATAACTTCACACTTGCAGGAATTATCATTCCATAACATTGAAAGACCCCCACTCATACCTTCTGTTTAAACAACAAAATATTGTTCAAAAGCAAGCTTTTTGGCTATTTTCCTAATTTGATCATCTTTAGCCTTAGTTTCCATTACAAACAAGAAATCTAGATTATAATTAGCAATTAAAAACTTACCTCTTCTACCTGTCATGCATTCCACTCTAAGAGCTTCATCCTAAATTAGAAATTAAAGGTTTATTTATTTATTTATTTATTTAGGTCCACCCTCGTATTGTGGTCAAGATGTGGTCCACCCATTTCAAAATTATTTGTGGCCTGCCATTTTTGTGGTCCATCCACAATGACATACTCCATATCCAATTTAACAAAAATCACCATATTAAATTCCCCAAACGATAGGAGTTATACCATATTACCCATAATTCATCATAGTATCCTTCAAAAAGAGCAGAAACACACAGTTCCAGGAGCAAATTATAAGCTAAATTTTCTTTATGAATAGTAGGAATAATAATTTCCGTCAAAAAACTAACTTCAGGGACCTTATCCTTTAATTGATCATGTTCAAGCTTCATAACAAAAATGGCAAAAGATAAAGTCAGTGTGGATTTTACCTGAGTTTTACCTACATTGCCTTCCACTGAACCTTCATCCTTAATGATAAGAGCCTTGGATAGTTCTTCTAGTAAGAGTAAACCTACAAGTGACAACTGAAAATATATGCTCTGTTTGGTTGCTGAGAAAATTTAGGAGAAAAATAAATAAAAATGTTGAATGTTAGATTTTGCACAATTTGGATGTCATTGAAAACAAAATTTAACCATGCAACTGTGCCCGATGAACTATTTGCCTTAGCTGAGATGAGCTTTTCATTTTTGGGAAACTAAATCATGTAATGATAGGGCTCGAGATTTTGTTCACTATTATAGCATGAGACCAAGTGGAGGGTTAAGGAACTGCACTTCAAAATAGCGACATTCTGGCTTCTTTTCAATATTAGCATTTCCTAAAAGTTATGAGTAGTACTTAGAATCATGCTATTAAGATTATGAGAAGGCTGTTTTCTTTTACTAGGAATGATAATTGTTAAGATTATTTAATTAATTGTTGCTGAAATTAGCAATGGGCCGCCCATTATTAGTTAATTCATAGTAATTGCTCTTTATTAGTGTTACATGGACTCGGGCATAGGTGTTTGGCGCAAGTGTCTCTAGATGTCAAATTCGTCAAATCCCCAAAACTTCTCTTTATGGGAAGTGTCTAAATTTCCTAGAATTGGTATATGTACATCTTTAAAATCTGAATGTACTAGAAGGGTGAGTTTGAAAATTTGACTCTGATGACAATGGAAATGGCATGAAAGGGTTTCTCTTCTTCTCCTCCTTATCCTCCTCTTTCTTTCTTGTTGGGCACAAAAATTGGGTATGTTTTGCTCCGTGTCCGTGTCCCATACATGTGTCCTGTGGCTGTATCTGCACTTTTGTCACATCCTGTCAACACTAGTACTCTAGGAAAAAGAAAGAGTTTGTGTAAAGATGTATTTACAAATTACGATGTTCCTTTGCTAATATCTTTGAATGCCTTTTCTTTCCATTTCGGCAGAGGACTCCTTTTCTAAAATGTTTCTTCCTTTTTTAATGGAGTAATCTTCTCTATTTATAGACAGCCCTTAAGGAATGGTGATAAGGATCAAAGTCTTTAAGAACCAATAAAAAATTGTCTTATCTGTTAAACTTGATAATCGTACCTCTCTTTTAGGATTATTTCCTGGAAGCCTTCTTAGTTCTTGGAGAATTGTGAAGACATCAGACTTTATCTCCATTTTGTAAGATAGAAGATAAGTCATATCATTAATTAAATATTAACTTCTGACAGATTTTACGTAGAAGCTTATATCCACATTGGCTTGGACCATTTTTTTCACCTTTTGTTTTTGATGTAGCTACTCCGCATGAAGTGTGACTTACACAGCCTCCATCAATTCATGTTTGCATAGCCTTTATAGGCTATCAACTATCAGCACACAGCCTTTATTGGCTGCATAATGCAAGCCTGTGAAACACACTCATACGCTCATAAGTCAGTTACTTATGTCTTCATGTTTGAATATTGCTCTATATAGTCCAGGGACCATTGGAGGAATTTACAACTCATAATTTCATGACTTAGTTCTCCCTACTTTAGACATTCTTACTAAAATTGTAAATATATAAAATATTAAAGATAAATTAAATACATATGATTAACCCAGCTATTTGTTCAGAGACCATTTCCACCAACTGTACATGGTAGATAAAGCATTAAACGAAAGTTATGTTATATTTGTATAATTATATATTCTAGTAATATATATATATATATATATATATATATATATATATATATATATATATATATATATATATATATATATTTATATATATATATAATTACTAGTTTACCAAGTATTTATAGTAATAGAAATAAAGAGTCACCCAGGCTTTTTATTGAGTGTAATTTTGATTTAGATATTTTCTTTTGTGGATGTCATGAGGCATGAGGAATGACTTGTAAACTTTTGCTGTAGGAGCTTAATGGAGAATCCGTATGATCACGGATTTGAATCAGATGAAAGCGACTCTGATATACAAGCTGAAATCTATGAAGAACATGAAAGGATAGAAGATGAGCTGCCAAATAACTTGAATTTATGTGTTGGTGAAGATGAAAAGACTGTAGAACATTCTGTTGGAGATTTACCTATAAATGTGGAAGCTTTAGAACCATACATAGGCATGGAGTTCAACTCAAGAGACGAAGCTAGAGAATTTTATGCTGCCTATGGTAGGCGTACCGGTTTCACAGTGCGTATACATCATAATCGTCGTTCACGAGTAAACAATGAGGTTATTGGTCAAGATTTTGTTTGTTCAAAAGAAGGTTTTCGTGCAAAGAAGTATGTGTACAGAAAAGATAGAGTTCTTCCTCCACCACCAATCACCCGAGAAGGATGTCAAGCAATGATAAGACTAGCTCTAAGGGATGGAGCAAAATGGGTTGTAACCAAATTTGTTAAAGAGCACAGTCATAAACTAATGAGTCCTAGTAAAGTTCCATGGCGGGGATCTGGCAAGCATTTAGTCAGTGAGGTATGTTTGAAACTAATAAAAGTTACCATATTATAAATAAGAATTTGCACAATATTGCTTCAGCTGATGAGTTGATTCATTTTTTATAAGCAGAAGAGTGGTAGGATTGTAAATAGAGGCTGAAACTTCTAAGCCTGGTTCTGCTATGCCTGGGCCATCGTAGTAAAAACCGATTATAAGCCCAAGCCTGATCTACATGAATGCTGTCATTGTGGTCTTGTCTAAGCTTTTATTTCATTTTAAAATCAGCTCAAGCTAGCCTATTTATTCACTAGGCTTCTGCATTTGGGCCCAGCATATAAGTGAAATCCGAGCATTAGTGCATAAGGGACTGAGTCGAGAGTGTCCAATACCAACCTGTTGATATCCCAATTTAAATCATTATCTTTTTCTCATAAATTGTAAGGCACCAAAATTTATTCCAAAGAAGAAAAGAAAATACATTAGTGATCATTTGCCCAATATGCAAATCTACATATGCTTGCCACGTGATCAACATTTGCGTATCATGTTTATGTAAAATTTATGTTGTTTATTCTCATTTGTCACAAGCTTTCATGATCGTCAACTCTATTAATAACTTGATAATTAGTCAGAAACCATATTATTCTTTCTCCTCTTTCTAGATTTATGCATTTATCCTTTCCCCTTTTCTGGGTTTATTATTGTTATTATTATTTTGACCATAGGAGGCTACTGTACTTCAAAAGTGAGGCATGATTGTTTTCTTTGTGTATAATTATGTTAATATAATTACTCCATTATTTACATTATCATATTAAATCTTAGGAGGCAGTTGTAGAATGGTAGTTGCAAATGATTTAAAGCATATCGGGGCATTATTAATGAGCTCAGGTGAAATTATGAATTGTTTGCTTCTTGTAACATTTTACCATGTCTAGCTATTAGTTGTGACATTGAGAGTCAATATTCCTTCTCAATTATACCAATTATATAGCTGACAAGATAACCTTCTTATCACCTCTTTATGATTTTCTCGTGTTGAAGCTTCAAGCTTACATTTTTATTTTGTATTTGACAAATACAAGAATATTTAGTTTCTACATAGACATGTAACACGATTACAACATGATACGGACACAAACAAGCTTCTCTTTCTCTCTTTCTTTGATGGGCGACACGATTTTGACATGACACAGACAAGCTTCCCTCTCTCTCTCTCTCTCTCTCGTTTCTAGCGGAATGAAATAAGATGGTCAAATCCCCTCTCATACATCTTTCTCCACCTTTTTTTTCTTTTCTTTTCTTTTCCTTTTTTTTAATCCCTGGCAAAACAGCTTGTCGTGTCCACCTAGTGTCACAGTCGTGGCTCATGAGTGTCAGAGCCATGTCCGATAAGTGTTCAACACGTATCGGGGCCGTGTCGGGAACGTGTTTGTGTCGGACACAACCATGGCACCTTTGGAGTAGTGTCCATGCTTCATGGGGGGAACTCTTAAGTACTCTCATAAGCAATGTTTTTAGACAAAATATTGAAGCAATGTTTCTAGAGAAAAATTTGACTCTCTAGGAGGTTCTTAGAAAGGTGGCTTTCCTTGCAACTTCTCTTTGGTTTGCATAGTGATTTGAAATGACTTTTCATTCAAGTGGATAAACGCAGTGATCATCTCATCTTAGACTGAATACCTCAAATCTTACGAGATGAGGTGCTGTTATTATTATTATCTTCTTTTGTATAAAGACGTATTTTTTGTTAGTCAAGAAAGGGGAGAAATTGTAGTAAATGGAGGGGATCTCAAATGAAGGGAGAGAATAGATGTACAAGCCGTAAATCAACTCATAATAGTTCTTGACTTCTCGAAGAGTCAAGTTTACAACATTTTTGTCCCCTTCATAATTTTAAAAAATGTTTTGAGAGACATCATATTTGCATGTAATACCATAGAACGTATTTGCTACGTATGGATTAATTATGACCCAATAATCAATTGGAACTTGCCTAATTTTAGTTGAAGATTCCTTATACTCTTCCATCATATATGAAGTTAATAGGCATGCTTTTATCAAGGGATGTGTAGAATTCTTTTCAAGGCAGGTATATGAAGTTGATATCACTCTGTTGCTTCTCTGAGTTATGAAATTTTTTTGTTGAGGTCTTAGTTAGCATATATTGTCACGACCCAAATTAGGTTATCAAATACCCATAATCTCATTTCAGGATTTATTCCACAAATCATCTATATACATAGTCTAATTCCAAGAATAACAATTATCATGATAACTTGTACCCTATTATCATGTCAATAGTTTGAAACTATGAAAATTGCACCTACCTTTACCAATTGTGTAGAAAACGTGACCTTGGAGTCGTGGGTGTGTAGATTCATACCTAGAATGCACATGCAAGCTTCTAATTCAAGCCCTAGCTCCCAAATGACTTAATTGATGAAGATAATGGAGGTCCCAACTCCAAAATATCATTAAAACTCTCAAATATGCGTAAATAAACCCAAGAATGTAATAATGAGATGATAATCCTTAAGGAAATGCAAACTTAGATTCCAAATGAGAGAAATACCTTCCAAAGATGCAAAGGATGAAGATAAGCCAATCCCAACTGGAAATAAGAGGATTCAAGCTCCCAAAGCATGAGAATGCAAGAAAAATGGAGAGAGAGTCTCTCTCTCCAGCCGTCCCCATCTCTCTCTCCTCTCCTCATTCTCCTTCTCTCTCTCTCTCTCTAACATGCCCAAAAATGCAGCAAATGGGTCTAGGGGGTCGGGCCAAACGAGGCTTTTAAAACCTAACAGGGGCACATGCATCATTTTGCATGCTAAAAAAAATCACTACCGACCCCAATTGATCGAGGGTTATGGCTCGATTGATCGGCCTAGGCAAAATGCCATAGCCTAATTCGGGACACCACCGATCGATCGCCCTCATAAGCCTGATTGATCGGCCAAGCCTAAAAATGCCCAATAACAAAATGAAATGTATACAATGAAATACATATGCATTAAAACACATATGTCATGCAAAATAACATGATAACAAGACCCATTTATGTCTAAAATGCAAGAAAAGCTATCACATGCTAAACACATGGATGCAAGAACCGACTCTCCTCAGCTAAGTGCTATGATTAGCTCACATGTCTCAAACTCTTCCATACACAATCACAATATAATTTGTGTCACCCACCAATCTCCACAAAAATGTATACATAAAAGGACAAAAAATTCCTAAGCCCATAATACAAATCAACACATCAATAACACAGCTCATATGAATGGTTCGCGAGCACTCAGACATGCAACCTTAACACATTTAAACAATTACTAAGGGTTTCACCCAAAAGTAGCAACAAGCAATGAACACATATTGCTTAAACCCAAAAACATACGAAACAGTAAATATATATAAAACATATCAGTTTCAAACGCAATTATGAGCTCTTTCCCAAAACTCTAATAATAAAACTAAGGTTCTTACAAAGAACCTATACCTACATTCCTCAACCATATATACACCATTCAATACAAAGTCAGACACATCCGCAAACATATCAACTTGCCTACCAGCAAGTGACAAAGCAAAACACATCATCATCTCACAAACACAATTCACATACCCATGAATCACAAGTTCTTATCACATGTGCAATAAATTCATACCCATATCCATTGCATAGGTACACTCATTGCTATATATATATATATATACATTAGAACAATCACAACTCTGTACTTATATACACCCAATAAGCACAAGAAGTCAGTCCACATATATAAATATATATACATCCCAGGGGATATATAAATATATATATATAGCTTTGATCATGTGTGGGATATCCCGGATATCCTGTTCGATCACGGTCGTCCGTAAGCGACATGCGCAGGAGCGTAAATGCACGTATGTCACCCACGGATGGTTGTGATCGAACGAGATAGTCCGGGATATCCTACACATGATCAGCCCTATATATATATATTTTTATCTCCACACATGCAACACCAAATACACACGTGTATGTGACCGTACCCATATGATCACATATACCCACAATCCATACAACAATACAAAGGTACTCAACCATCAATACAAAGGTACTCAACCATTCAAATCATCCATCAATTTCACATCCATCCCAGAGATCATGCAAAATCAGGAGACTTGCACATCTCATAACCGCAAGACTAGTACTTGTACACAATACTGCCATATATACATTATGTATAAGTATATATACTTATACATACCACGACATTGCGCACCAAACGTCACGTCTACAATCCAAAACATCACAGTTCATCCAATACATATAAATATATTACCTCCAACAATATTTAAGGCTAACCACCTTAATATCGAAAGAGAATGGATCCATAGGAATATGGACCTCTAAATCTCAACAAACTAATAGAACTACACCTCTAGCAATCAACAAATTAATACATATGATTGTCAAGTCCGACAATCTTGAAATCAGCCAAAATCATACAAACAACTCAAGATCTGAGTGACTCACGCATCAAAGAAAAAATTAAAAGTCTGGCCCTGACTAGAGACACTCGGTCTCCAAAACATAAGGAAAATAAACAATGAATGGTCCCAAACCAATGGACACCCTAACTCTCGTATGATGCCCAACTCCTAGGTTATAAATAATGCAAATGCCATGCACCCTACGGCCCTACCATCAAACTCTGAGTAAAGCCAACCCAATGCAAATGTATGTATGTATGCCTACACATGCATATGCCCAAATTCTAACTAGGATTTCCCATCCTAAATGCATCCCCAAGTGCGTATGCCCAAATGCCTTATTCGATATTAACAATATTAATTAACACGCATGTCATCCTATCATGTCTCTATGTTTCACAAATAACAATTATATATGTGCTCCCCTAACATGTTTCTAGGTCCTCAATCATGTTAGTATTTAAAAAAAATATATATATATATATATATCCATAAATTTGTAACAAGACTCAAGGTATAAACATGTGTATCCTAATATGTTTCTACATTCTCCCACTTCCAAATATGTAATTACCGCATACTTTTACACCTAAGTATACTATATCCCTACATTACCCTCTCATGTGGATTTGCTAGCAAGCTCTCATACCAAAAATATTGTCACGACCCCAATTAGGTTATCAAATACCCATAATCTCATTTCAAGATTTATTCTACCAATCATCTATATACATATTCTAATTCCAAGAATAACAATTATCATGATAATATATACCCTATTATCATGTCAATAGTTTGAACCTATGAAAATTGCACCTACCTTTACCAATCGTGTAGAAAATGTGACCTCGGAGTCGTGGGTGTGTAGATTCATTCCTAGAATGCATATGCAAGTCTCCAAATCCAAGCCCTAGCTCCCAAATGACTTGATTGATGAAGATAATGGAGATCCCAACTCCAAAATATCATCAAAACTCTCAAATATCATCAAAACTCCCAAATATGCGTAAATAAACTCAAGAATGTAAGAATGATATGATAATCCTTAGGGAAATGCAAACTTAGATTCCAAATGAGAGAAATACCTTCCAAAGATGCAAAGGAAGGATGAACATGAGCCAATCCCTAGCTGGAAATAAGAGGATTCAAGCTCCCAAAGCATGAGAATGCAAGAAAAATGGAGAGAGAGAGAGAGAGAGAGAGAGAGAGAGAGAGAGTTTCTCTCTCCAAGCCATCCCTATCGGGCCAAACAAGAGGTTTAAAACCCAGCAGGGCGTATGCATCATTTTGCATGTTAAAAAAAAATCATTGCCGACCCTGATCAATTGGGGGTTATGGCCCGATCGATCGGTGGTCGATTGGCCAGGCCTGAAAATGCCCAATAACGAAATGAAATGTATATAATGAAATCCATATGCATTAAAACACATATGTCATGCAATCTAACATGATAACAAGACCCATGTATGTCCAAAATGCATGAAAAGCTATCACATGCTGAACACGTGGATGCAAGAACCGACAAATACCTTAATATGCATATTAACAAAGTATTAGAACCTTAATATTTTATTTAAAAATTACGGGTGTTACATATATTTTGGTAGAAACATCAAAATTTTGAAAATATCAAGCTGATATCTAGATTTTTCAATTTCTTGCTATAAGTCAATCATGTGTTGTCATGTTTTTAATTTCCTTCATAGCTCAATGGATATCTGCATACTATGCTTTTTAGCTAGCTTGCTTTTATTTTTTTTATTTATATTTTTTTTGGGGTTGGGTTTTTTTTTTTTTTTTTTTTTTTGGGGGGGGGGGGGGTGTGTGGAATCAGTAAAAGAAAAAGAGTACAAGGAAGACAATGAGTTCTTCGCAAAAGGAAGAAAAGATCACCAGAGAAGGAATAACACAAAACAAGATACAATTGCACCGAACCAGATTCCAATAGTGCCAGGTTTCTTAGAGAGCACGCGTTATAATTAAACTTCACATTTCCCAACGGTGGGGGAGCTCAAACTTGAGCACTAGGGATAATGGTCGACCTAGAAGCGCACACAACATTCCTGCCCCTAATAATGATAGAAATATGAATGTCTTGAATGGAAGCCCAAAGGAGGAAATAGCTTGGATAGACACCCATATACAATTGTTCTTGTTTTATTCTCCAAAGTTCTACCATTTTTTTTTCTTCCAAATGCACTAAATAGTTGCTCTAAAGCACCTCCTCCTATCACCACTAATGGTCTTAGAGACATTTTGGTTGAAGGGGACTTGACCATTATTTAGTGGGCTAAAGATAGGATAGAAGGTAGTTGGAGATATAGACATTTTCTGAGAGAGATTTTTGACTTAGTGGCTTTTATTGGAGTTACTTTCTCTCCGGTGCATAGATCAGCTACGGGAGAAGCAGATAATTTGGCAAAAGGAGGAGCTATGAGTTTGACGTTGGAAACTTTCATGGGGAAGTATTACCCATTTTGATGTCTTGTCTTCTTGATTGGTTGGGTGTTTTGGTCTCTTTTCTTTCTTTCTTTGTTCAAGGACTTCTTGTCCTTCTTGCATCTTTTCTAATCTAGTTTCTTATAAAATTCTTGTTTATAAAAAAAAAAATTTGCCTAGTTAAACAGCCTATACCACATTGTTAGAACACCACCTAACCCTGGAAGCTTGAGCTGTTAGGGAATGGGTCAACAAAGTTATTAAGCTAACACTAGAGCATCATTGATTTTGAGACCTAGGGTTACCAATCGGTGTTCTTCCTTTCGCTGGACAGCATATGCCGTCTGGTGGGAACTGCAATATCTAGTTTTTTAGTTTCACTAAATTTCATCATTCGGAAGCAAAGTCTATTATCTAAGTGAGCCATTGCATGTAATAGAGACTTGTCACCACAAATGATGTCTAAACAATAGTCATTTCAAACATCCAAGAACTATAGTTCAAACAATTTAAGAAAAACATGCAGACCTAGCCACCTAGGTGCTACCGAACACCATTTAGGTATGTACTTGTTTGAAATGCCAGGTAAAGAACCAAAACTTTTTTTCCTTTTTTCATGTAACGTTTGTAGCCTTAGATGTTTCATAAAATACCGTGGATCCCGGCAGCAGCCAATAAAATTCCACCAGGAGCTCCTGCTGACTGGGCAGCATTAGATCTTTAATTCCTTACACCGTTGAGAGTGAGAATTGAGAAAGTGGTTGCATGAGGACAGAAAACTGGTACATTCGAGAGCATGCTGCATGTATTTCTACCAGGCATGGAGGACTTAATCTCCTCCTGATATTGTATGCCGCTCATGAATTTTAATACCCATGGGTGTTTTAATTAATTTTGTTATTCTTTTCAATATATGTAGTAATCAACGTATCCACTCCTACTTTCAGGATGAGAAGGATAAGAGAATCCGAGAGCTATCCCTTGAATTGTACAATGAGAGGCAAAAATGTAAACGACGGTGTGCGGCATATGAAGAGCAGTTAAATACGATTTTGAAAGATTTGGAGACGCACACTGAACACATATCAAGAAAAGTTACTGATATAGTTCAGAGCATAAAAGAAATCGAGGAGGAACAATCAGAGGACTCAGACAGTGGATGGAGTTAGTAAAGCTTGTACCATACTTCCTTTCTTTCCCTTCCCTTTTTTTCTCAGAATGGCTTGGTTAGGCCCAATTGTCATTTGAGGAATAGATGTTAACTTTCTAATTTATCTGTGATATGGGTTTTGATCAATCTTTGAAATTAATTGACATGAAGGTTCATAAAGTCAATTATGTTTGCTCGAGTAAATTAGTGGCTGGTTTGTGATGTCTATGGATCATGGTACATATTCTTATCCAAGGCTTTCAGGCCCAGGTGATTATCCTCGGAAATTGGTGATTTGTGGTATATCTCTAGCATGTTGTCCTTCTCATGTTGAAGCCAATACACTTTCTTTCGTTTTTTTCTTCCATTTTTTTTTTTTTTTTTTTTTTGGCGGGGGGGAATAAAAGGCAACTGTCTCTAGTGTGTTTAATTCTGTTTCAGCATTATTGTAATGGAATGAGTTTATAGAAATTTGTAAATATAAGTTTTTATTTTTAATTTTTTAATTTATTTAATTATTTTTGCATCTTTTATGATGTGGTGAGTTTGGAAATCTCTTTCGAGTTGGGCAGAAAACTGAATGTGAATGAAAGAAACGGGCTCTGTGAGATAACTGCAAAGGCTGTGGCTCAAAGATTTAAGTGAGCGGTTGAGAAAATGGTGTTGAAGGGAACGGCTATTGCAACCCCCCATTCTTATAAGCCCACCCCTTTTCTTTTGGTTTTTAAAATTTCATGAAAAATATAAAAGGTTTTTGAAAAAACTGGTCAATTGGTCCATTAGAAAACATCATTTTGAACAATTTTGTAGAAGAAAGTTTTTCCAAAATCTATCATTTAGGTAGACTTTTTGGCAAAAAATGAAATAAAGGCTATAAATGGCTAAAAGTATATTTAAACGATAGATTTAGGAAAAACTTTCTTCTACAAAGTTGTTCAAAACGGCCGGTTTTCATAAAAACCATTTATATTTTGTATAAAACTTTAAAAATCTAAAAGATGGGGGGTGGGGTGATAAGAATGGGGGTTGCAATAGCCGTTCCCGGTGTTGAATTGCCAAAACTAAGCCCGGTTGGAAACTGGCAATGGAGGTGGAATTGGGCCTCTGATTTGGAATTGGGCTGCCGAATTCCAATTTTGCGATTTGAGGCTCATGAGAATTGAAATCATAATGGGGGCCACTATTGGTACCCAAGACTTGCTTTTTATCCCCCATTTATTTTATATTTTAAGATTTTATGAAAAATACAAAAGGTTTTCATAAAAACTGATAGCGTACTTTATTAGAAAACATTATTTTGAACAACTTTTTAGAAGAAAGTTTTTCCAAAATCTATTATTTAAGTAGACTTTTTTTGCCATTTATAGTTTTCGCATCATAAATAACTAAAAAATTCACTTAAACGATAAATTTTAGAAAAACTTTCTTCCCAAAAGTTATTCAAAATGATGTTTTCTAATAGACATTGCGGTTATGTTTTTTTGAAAACCTTACGTATTTTTCATAAAATCTTAAAATGTAAAATAAGTGGGGGATGAAAAGCAAGTCTTTGGGTGCCAATAGAGGCCTTCAATCATAATTCTCGCCCAATTTCATGGAATTGGGTTATGCAATTCTAAAATGTAGATGACGTAGTGGAAAGCGTATGTGTAGAAGAAAAAGGACACCGCCTTTTTTCTTAGAAAAGACTTGAATTCATGAGCAATAAAGTTAGACACTCAAGTGTACTTGTTCAAATTCTTATCAATCAAAAAGTTCAATTGCTCTTGCCCATAGGGTTACAAGTCTATTCATAGAGTATTAAATCCATAAAATAAGAAATCTTAATTTATTAGAACAAGTTAAACTGACTAGGAAACTAATAAACTTAAAGCAATAATAACAAGGAAATACTTAAAATTCTAAAATAAAAAATTACAAAATTAATAATAATAAAATATCAAACGGTATTGATTAGTTCAGAATTTATCCTGCATCATATTCCCCACTTGAAAGAAACTCGTATTCGAGTTTGACATTTGGTTTTGGAGTCTTCTCTTCCATTAAATAAGATATTTCGGATATATTCGCTGCTTTAAAACCTTTCCGAATCTTTTCTCTAAAACCAACGTGATTTTTATACAACTATCTTCAATTCGTTGACAAGATTCACCAAAGAAGGACTGAACACATAGTTAAAAATCTCAATTCTAATAAAATCAATTTGTCGTGACTCATCAGACAATTACAAATCAGTTAAACTAGTACCTTGATCTTACAATTTGAGCCCATCCTGAAATTTGACGAAGTTTTCCTTTAATGAAATCTTGTAATCAACGGTTTCCTCTAAAGCTTCTTTTTCAACAATTATAGAATGTCATTTTTCAATATCTTGTTGAACCTTTGGTATAGGATCAACGCATTCAGAATATTCTCCCCACAATCACTATTGTGATGCAAAATGTTTTATTCTACAACTTTAATTTCATCACAAACTATTGGTTGAGTGTTATTTCTAACTTCAAAATATTCAACCTTCATATCAAAATTTGGTTCTTGGATGTGAAATTTCTCAGCATAATCTCTCACACAATAATTACTATGCCCATAATCTTGATTCATATAAAAATCAAATTCTTTATAATCATAAAGAGAAAATTTAGATATTATCATTCTTTTCATTCTAGGCCATGATTGAATAAAAGATTTACCTTATTGAGTTTTTGAAAGTTGCAATTGATCCCACCACTTTGCAGCACAAAGTCTAAGCTTGAACATAGTAACTTTCACTTTTTCTTTATTTGAAATATCCACAAAATCAAAAAATCTCTCCAAATCAAATAACCAAAAATAGTTTTTATTCGAAAATCTATTGAAATTAGGAACATCTCTAAATTCCTTAAATTTTTAACGATCGGGAGCGTCTACCAATAGGACGGCCGCGAGCCTCATCGTTGGCGCAAACCCTATAGTCTCCACATAGCCTATTAGATTTCATCAATAACTTAGAGAGTCCCGTGTACATCATGCAATGCTCGTTGGGTGTTGTGTTGAATCCTTGAAATTTTGGGCCTAATAAGAGCCTCTTCTCCACGTTCATTGCCATCAAAGAAGTTGCCACTATAGCGTGCATTTGCCATTTGACTAAGATAAAATCTGTTATGATACCAATTGATGTGGTGGAAAGTGTATGAAAGAAAAAAGACATCACCTTTTTCTTAAAAAATACTCAAATCCATAAGCAAAAGAGAGTAAAAACTCATAAAATAAATTATTATTAATCAAAAAGTTCAATTCCTTTTGCCTATAGGGTTACCAGTCTATTTATAGAAAACTAAAGCTATGAAATAGGAAACCTAATTTACTAGAAAAATAAAACTACAACTAGGAAACTAATAAACTAATAAACTTAGGGTGGAAATATTGCGAGAGCCCAAATACCTCCTTCTATAGCTCTTAAAATTATAATGGATTGAATGGACGATTGTAACCTTTTGAAGCCAAGATTTGAAACATTCTTTCCTCTCATACTTTTCCCGCTAGTGAACTCATCCGAGACCAGTAGACCACGTACCCGTCGTTATTGCACTCCTCCCTCCCTCTCTCTTATACCTTGGGTTGTCTGCAACTAATCCCCACTCCATCTCTCTTTTTCCCTTCAATTTTGGGTCCTCACTTGCAACAACAAAAATAAAAGATGGATATGGACATGAAAAAGGAAGGAGCAGTGACAAATTCGACGAAGTTCTTCAAAGGAAAAGACAAACCATAGTTAAGTTTGTCAAGAGAAGGAAAACATAGGTTTTTTTTATTTCGGTTTAATTCCATGTTTTGTGTCCCCCCCTCCCCCTTCTCCTTTTGTGATGGTGACGGTTTTCAGCGGCGGTTAATCGAGATGTTTTATTTTTGTTCGGCCGTCGCCAATTTGAAGCTTTATTTTCTTGAGATGGGATTGTTTACCAGCAGCGTTATTAACATGGGTTTCCTCCTCCATATAGCAAGAAAAGGCAATAAGAGAGATGGGTTTTCCATCCTCCATGGCTGTTGGATTGTAAATAAAAAATTTTTATTAAAAAAAAAAAAAAAAAAACTATTTTAGGGGTTGTTGCATGTATTTATAGGAGAAAAAGGCTGTTGGCTTTAATCCTCTAGCAAATATGATCTTGACGGGTCTAATTGAGAAGCCCTTTATGTCCATAATCCCAAATGTCCCTACTGCTGCTTCTCCCTTTCTTTTGCAATACTCAATAAGCCCTTTATGTCCATAACCCCAAATGTCCCAATTGCATTTTCTTACTCTAATTCCAATTTCGTGTTCTAATCGGACCCTTAGTTGGCGATGGAAGAATGTTGGATGTAAAGTTCTCATTGAAAATGAATGTTAGAATTCTAGATTGAAAAGTGGTCATCCAAAGGTTATTTCTAAAGTTAGTTCTCATTGGTCGATGTTGGATTCAAACTGCAAAGTTCTCACTGAAAATGAATGTTGGAATTTTAGATTGAAAAGTGGTCATCTAAAGGTTATTTCTAAAGTTAGTTCTCATTGGTGGATGTTGGATTCAAACTGCAAAGTCCTCATTGAAAATGAATATTAGATTTTTAGATTGAAAAGCGATCTTCCAAAGGTTATTTCCAAAATTAGTTCTCATTGGTGGCTCATAAGGAGCTACCTAATGCTGGCGTTCCTTTTTTTTGAAAGAGATATAACATTAATAATTAAAATGGGACTTTGGCCCCAAGTCCACAAATTTGGACTTTTGCAGTCATAAGTCCAAGAAAAATACTTATGCAGCCTTAAGTTCATGAAAATTGGCATAAACAAAATTACCCTTCACCACGCACTTGTGCTTATAACTTTCTATTGCTAGGGTTATTATTCTTGGGCTCCCATTCTCACAAATTAACACTGGCATCTTCTCTGGAGAAGTTGCTGCCATCCAATACACTATCAACTTCCTATTCTTACTTCTCCTGCACCTCCCCTGATGAAGTTTTTGCACTAGATCCGATGGTAAAACCACTAGTTTTTGCACTAGCTTTGCCAACCCCTGCTCCAAATTCTCCAATGTCTCTTCTAGTGGTGAAACCACCAATTTCTACACAAGATCTGTTGGTGAAACCACCAGATTTTGCACTAGCTTCTCTAACTCATATACATACTTCTCCAACACCTTCTCCATTGGCCTCAACACCTATTCTATCAATTGTTAAGTCTCCTCTGTCCCTTCTACTTGCATCTCCAACTCTGATCCCATTATTAATCCCTGTGCCCAAATTTACTTTGGTTTGTGTGTGGATAGAATTACATTGGCTTAAAAGCGCTACCCACGTGTCGACATTTGGACCAGATCCTCAAGTCAAAATGCCTCCAGAAAGTAATGCTTTACATCTTCTCAAGTGGAAGGTATTCGGCCCTCCCATAGTCGCGGTTTATTCCAATATCCAAAAGGGAGATTTTCTCACGCGCATTCCAAAGCATCAACCCCTTAGACAAAGGAAGCTTCCACTGACAAAAGGAGATCTGGGGGCACAACACCTTTAATATAAGCGTGCCAAATCATGACCTGAGTGTTACTTGGGTGGACCGAGACATGTAGGGTGTAATTGATCTTCGAAAACAAACTCTTCGGGCCAATTGTCTTCCAGCCCATCTACATCAACAGAAAAATCCCACAACAATTCATATTACCAAATTGCAAGCATACTTTCAGTTTCGGTAAAATATGTATTCGATCTTGGTACCTCACACCAATACAATCTTAAAAACAACCTATTGCATGGGACATTCTCGGATGGCCTATGAGCCACCGACACATGGCTGCCTTCGGTGAAAAACCCTTCGGTCCTCAACCATCCTTGGCCCCCAACGATGTCATCGGACTACAGCCTTGTTCAGTCCTTAGTTTTACTCACCTGTTTGGCACATGCTTCATAGTTGCCCACTACTCATATCCGATAAAGGAAGCTTGGCTGCAATCAAAGCACACTCCTAAGAACTAAGTTAGGGTTGAATAGTTGTCAATAACTAGGCCTAAAACCCCAAGTTAACCGTAGTCGGGTTAAAATTCTAAGTTAACCATGGTCGGGTTAGAACAACAATCTAGCCCAAAACCTAGTCTTTTCCTATAAAAGGAACACCATTCATGCAAAATGAGGTACGTGCGCCGCCAACACAAAACCCTAGAAATCCTCTCCCTCTCCATTACTTCTCCTTCTAAAAACCCTAAGATTTGACTTAAGCGTTAGAAGGTTTTAGGCCGAACAAACCCCAACCTTCTCCAATGTTTTCTCTTTATTTTCAAGGTTCTGGTCACTATTTATCAAAGAACCAAGCATCACTATTCATCAGAGAATGGAGCAGAACTATTCATTTCCGTTTTCGTCGCTAAAGCTCTCTCGAACCACCGATACACAACGCTCTGGTTCGTCGGAGCACTGTAAGCAACGCGCTCTGTCAACTATCCGGATTTTTTCCCATACAATTTGGCGTCGTCTATGGGAAACGAAACGAGAAGCTGTCATCCAAGCTCGTTCTTTTTTCCCTTAAAAATAGAGGGGCGAACCAGATGTGGAACCACGTATGCCGGACCAGAACTAAACAGCACAAGCGCAGTCATTTTGCCACCACCAGCTAGGTGTCCCCCGATAAGTGTTGTCTTCATTGGGGAGGCCAACAAGCCTGCAATTCAAACCTAAACGTAAGATGTCCAGGCTATGTATGAGCGGGTGGTGGCTGACCACTCCAACTCGGAGGTGGTTACCCTAGTGGTTGCAATGCTCCAAGGACGGCTTAAAGAGGTGTAACGCGAGAAGTTCTCCCTAAAGCAAGAATATTTTAACCTAAAGGAGTATAGCCACTACCAAATGTCCCCTCATAGCAACCGATTGGCGGTCGAAGACGGCGGCGACAAGGGTAGTCATACCTCTTACCCCATAGACTCCTAGCCATGGTGCCGAAAAGAAAAGAGCAAGCACCAACAAGATCGTGATCGAGAGAGGCGGTCCAAAAAGAACAAAGGGCTGAGCTAAAGAAAGTTGAAAGATAGAGTTGAGTACCAAAGAACCGATAGGAGGCGCATACTTGTTGAGGATTCCTACTCAAAAGTGTTCACCGAAGTGAGTTCTGGTCGTATCAGACAAACTCGTCGGGAAGATAACCGAGATAGACTAAGGAGTGAGTGCCGCTCTGAGATAGCTACCTCAAGGCTTGATCGAAGATATAGAGATCGTTACGAAATCCTTGAGGGCTCAGCCAAACCGAGCAGATATTAGGAAAATGATTGAGGAGAAAAGAAAAAGAGAATCGGAGATCTAACTTTGGACAAATTCACCAAGAAAATCCAATCAGAGATCAAGACAATGAAATATCTTGAGCGGCCAACTCCAAACCACTTGCAGGGTGGGAAAATCTCCCTTCGCAAATTGGATTCAAACTATGCTGACTCCGAAGAACTATAGTAAGGTCACCTTCACCCTATACATCCTGGTTGCGAACCCCGACTATCATTTAACCTACTACGTTCAAAAGATGTCCCTATACATAGACAACGAGGGGGGCGGACGAGTCGTTGCGCGACTACTCCCAAAGGTTTTGGAAACTCTACACCGAGAACGAGGAGCCAGATGAACAATTGACTCTTGATCCACCGTTTAGGATCGGTAAGTTGCTTAATCGAGTTCGGTACATAAGGCTCGATGACGTTTTCCTAACAACCAAGGAGACCGAATATGTTGACAAAAAAAAGGATAAGAATCCCCGAACTGACCGAGTGAAAAATGACCTGAGCAAGAAATAAATCACCAAAGGAGAAGGCCTCGACTAATTTGAACTAGGCTGTCTTTACCATTTTCACTATACCAATCTACAGGCTCTTGCGAATTATTGAGAGTAAAGATTTCTTTGAAAAGTAGAGGCCGATAGGCGGGGATCTTGAGAAGAGGAACAAAAAATGGTTTTATGAGTACTATAAAGATCATGGCCACAAAATCGAAGACTGTAGAACCTTGAAAAATAACCTTGAGACATGGGCAAAGTCCGGACATTTAAGCAAGTTCATAACTAAAGCTGATAATGGAAAGAAACCTGAAGAGAAAAAAGTAAGGCTGAAAGTAGCAGCCGAGGGTTACACTGTCCTTAGAGCCATTAATATGATCAACGGGGCCTATGATAAGGCTTTAGTTTCCGTAAATGCCCTCCGAGTGCAATACTAGAAAGCTTCCTATCTTCGGGAAGTGTTTAAAATGAAGTAAGAACCAACGCTTGTTGCTAAAAGAGAGAAGGATGATCTAAACTCGGCCTTATTCTTCGAAAAAGATTACCTGACCAATGGAACACAACATCTTCACAATGACGCCCTGATAATTCGGATGATAATTGCGAATTATGATATTGGGAAGGTCTATGTCAATAACGGAGCCTCGGTGAATGTCATGTTCAGGAAACTCTTTAATCAACTCGGGTTGAAGAAGGATGATCTCGCTCCAAGTAACCTAAGCTTGAAAGCATTTAATGGGAACCTTTCCTACCCTCTCGGATAAATCACTTTGGCCATCTGAACAGGGCTGGTTTAAACAATCCAGTACTTTGTTGTTTTGGAAGAAATGTCAGCATATAATATAATAATGGGGTGACCTTGGCTCCACACTGTAGAAGTAGTACCCTCAACCTATCACCAGTCTGTCCACTTCCTAGCCCCTAAGGCATAATGGAGCTTCGCAGAAATCAGGTAGTGGCTTGAGAGTGCTTTATGTATAAGCTCACTGGCCAATTCCCATCAACTATGGCGAAAAAAAAAAAAGAGAAAAGAATAATGTCTGCCCCGAAAGTATGCATGAGAGTGGGGACAAGCCCAAAAATTTGAGGAACGATCTTGATCCGTTATAGCAATTAAGACACGGTCAACCAAGAATTGAAGAAACTCTACTCGAGTCGGCTGACAAGGTGGGGGAAGAGCTTCGAAAGATGGTAATTGATCAAAAGTTCCTTGAACGCTACTTCCTACTGGGCAACTCCCTTTCCGAAGAAGAAGCATCAGAACTGTTTTAATTCTTAAAGAAGAATATCGATATATTCGTTTGGTCCCTACACGAGATGCCAAGGATTGATTCAAACATAATACTACACAGACTCAGAATAGATCTAAATTTTAAGCTCTTGAAAGCCAGCTTTATACGAGAAGTGATGTACCCAACATGGCTTACCAACCCAGTCTGTTTTAAGAAGAAGAATGGTGAATGGAGGGTTTATGTCGATTTCTCATACTTAAACAAAGATTGCCCGAAAGATAGCTTCTCGTTGTTGAAGATCGACCAAGTCATTGATTCCATCGCTGGATATTCTTGGTTGAGCATCTTCGATGCCTTTTCTGGCTATCACCAGGTCCCAATGGTGGAGGAGGATCAAGAGAAAACAACATTTGTTACCTCGAATAGCACCTATTGTTACAAAGTAATGCCCTTTGGTCTCAAAAATGTTGGGGCCACATACCAGCGATTTGTCTCTCGGATGTTTGGGGGACTAATCGAGAAAAACTTGGAAGCTTATGTCTACGACACAATCATGAATAGTGTAACCGAGGATAGTCACATTGCTAACCTTATTGAAGCTTTCGATAGGTTATGTTGGTTTGGGATGAAGCTCAATACCAAGAAGAGCTCTTTTGGGGTCGGTTCCAGGAAATTCCTCAAACACTTAACTAATCACCGAGGAATCGAGGCAAATCCAACCAGGATAGAGGCACTACAAATACTGAAGGAGCCAAACACATATCGGGAGGTCCAACAATTAAATGGGATGATCGCGGCACTTGGGCGCTTTATCTCTCACTCCTCGGATAAGTGTCAACCTTTCTTCCAGGCTTTGAAGAAGAAGAAGACAAAGTATATTTGGACAGAAGAGTGCCAAGTTGTTTTGAAAAATCTAATCAAACACTTAGAAATCCCTCCCGTCTTATCAAAACCAAAGTAAGGAGAGCCATTGTTCCTTTACCTGGCGGTTTCACAACACGCGATCAGCGCTGTCGCAATCTGAGAGGATAGAAAGGAACAAAGACCCATCTACTATGTAAGAAAGACTCTATTCAATGCTGTGACATACTTGCCCCTGAAAAAGCTTGCCCTGGCACTCTAAATTGCGTTAAGAAAGGTTCAGCACTATTTTAAGGCTCACACCATAATTGTGCTTATGAGCCAACCCCTCAAAGATGTTCTCCGAAAATCCGACTTATCAGAAAGAATCTCTAAATGGGGGATTAAACTAGCAGCATTTAATATACAATTTCGACCGAGGACTGCGATCAAGGGACAAGTTTTAGCCGATTTCATCACCGAATTCACTGATCAAGATCCCGACAGAGCTTTAGACAAAAGTTCACCCGAGCACCCAACCACATCCTCCTCAACTGAACTTAGGGCCGAGGACATGGAGAAATGGGAGTTATATGTCGATGGGGCCTCAAATAGCCGAGGATCTAGGGTCGAGATCGTCCTTATAACCCTGACTAGTGAAGTTCTAGAAAGTGTTGTTAGACTCTAGTTCCTCACTTCAAATAACGAAGCCGAATATGAGGCTACCTTAGTAGGATTGAAACTCGCCCAAGGATTATAGGCAACCAAGCTAAATTTGGATAGCGACTCCCAACTCGTTGTCCAACAGCTGAGTGGAGAATATGAGGCCCAAGATGAAAGAATAAAAGCTTACCTTGACCTAACCAAGAAGCCCATAATTGATTTTAAAAGTGTTAACATCCATCAACTTGTTCGAGAACAAAACAAACATGTTAATGCACTAGCTTCTTGGCATCAGCACTAGAAATAGGTTCCCAGAGAACCATCAACGTTGAAGCAATCAGAACCCCAAGCATAGAACAAAGCAAGGGAGTGAATGAAATTGTTGAACTTGGTCTAAGTTAGATGGATGAAATAATTGAGTATCTTAAAGATGACGTACTCCCCGAAGATTATCACCAGAGACATCGAATCAAGGTTAAGTCGGCATGGTATTGGCTCTCCCTGAAGGGTCTACTCTATCGCCGATCTTTCACTAGAGTATACCTAAGATGTTTTCACCTAAACGAGATAGAAGGAATCTTGCAAGAGCTCCACGAAGGGAGTTGCGAAAGTCATGCCGAGGGATAATCACTAGCCCACCGAGCAATAACACAAAGCTACTGGTGGCCGTACATGAAGAAAGACGCTACCAACTACACTCAAATGTCTGAACTGCCAATTCTTCTTGGATAAAATTCATCGACCGGCCAAAAGCCCACACCCCTTGTCTAGCCCTTAGCCTTTCACAAAATGGGGACTTGATTTGGCCGGATCGCTTCCTTAGGCAAGCGAAAATCGAAGATACCTCATCGTGGCAACTGATTACTTTACAAAATGGGTGGAAGCTGCCGCCCTAGTCTCTATTAAAGACTTAGACATCATTAGCTTTCTTTGGGAAAACATCTTTACTAGATTCGAGTTCCCTAGGCATTCATCTCAAATAATGGCATTCAGTTCAAAAGTTGAAGGACCTAGGAATTTCGCACTTAGTTCGAAGCTAAGTTCTTCTATTCAAGCCCAAGCTACTCTCAATCTAACAAGCAGACCAAGGCATCGAATAAAGTCATTGTCAAAGGAATTGAGAAGAAGCTGAAAAGAGCAAAAGTAAGATGGCCCGAAGAACTTCAAGCGGTACTATGGGCATACAGAATAACCCTCGAAGATCGACCAATGAAACCCCCTTCGCTCTCGCATTTGGAATAGATGCAGTAATCCTAACTGAAATCACGTCGAGGACAGAGGAACCCGATGTAGAGCAAGATGAGGAAAAATTGGCTCGAGAACTTGACCTAGCTGAAGAAAGGAGAGGCGAGATGTTGATCTGAATGGCAGTCTACCAATAAAAGCTCCGAAAATACTATGAAAAGAAGATCATGCCCTAAAAATTCAAAATTGGAGACCTAGTCCTTAGACAGGTGAACTTAGGGACTCGAGACCCCAAAGATGGTAATCTTGGAGCAACTTAAGAAAGGCCCTATGAAGTTATTGTTGTCGGGGGAAAGGGGTCCTATGACCTAAATCACTGCGACAACGATAGAGAACTACCCAGGTCGGTTAATGTATCGAACTTAAAGTTGTTTCATCAATAAAAAGTGTAATTTGAGACTGGTTGATAAAACACCAACTCAATCCAATCAATGAAGTCTTTTATTCAGAGTTATTTTGTACCATCACTTACAAAAACACCTAGTCTTATCTTAACGATGGGGACCGATCACTCTAGCCTTATCAAGATAATAAGGGAATTCGTACGAATGGCCCTTAGTCTCACCAAAGTGATGAGCGTTGATCACCCTAGCCTTACTTAAGTGATAAGGGGTCACCTCTGAAAATCCTCACAAGAGGAATAAATAAACAAGGTCGAAAGCCCTCTCTAAACAAAATAAAGCCCTTCCTTAGTCGCACAAGGCAATAAGGGAAGAAAAAACCCTAGTTTTACCTTAACAAGAAAGGAGGGAGGACAATAAAGAAACAAACAACGAATAAAATAACTTGGACTTTTCATAAACTCAGAAATTTTCAAAACTACAAGAAGAGCCCTCGGCCAGAATTACATCATATTGAAACCAAAGACTATCCAAAAAATAGTAAAGGGCCTCTTAGGCCAAAGTTAACATAACAAGCTAACAAATAATAAGATAGAAAACTACTAGTCCTTGATAGCCGACTTCTCGTTGGCCTCTCTGACTTGGGCCTCCTCGACCACCTCTCCCTTAGGAGTCAGTTCAATGCTATCAGAAGCACTATCTTCGGCCTCGTCCTCATCCTCATCATCAGAATAGATCGGTTGCACCCGCTCAAAGGGCACTCGGGAGAGATCAAGACTAAGGAAGGTCGACCGCACACGCTTGAAAAAAGTGTTCCAACCAAGGATGTAATGCTCATAAAAGATAAGATCAAGATGGGCTATATACTTATCTGCCTCTTTCCTTTTTTTTTATTTCAATCAGCTCGTTCCGAGCATTAACCTCGGCTTCCCACTGGTCAGACCATTTCTTGGTCTGTCCTTTTGTTGGCCCAAATGGTTTTAATACCATTGATTTTGATGATAACAATGCATAAGAAGGTTTTAAGTACTAATTATTTCATATTAAGAATAAGGTGCGCAGGTGAAATCCAAGCAACAGTGAACCACGTGACTCAACAAATGCATAGTGCAAGAATGAACATAAAAAAGAATTGACAACAAAGCCAAAAAGAAGAACAAGTGAAGTCATATAGAATTTATGTAAGATTGATCTCTCTTAACTGATCATTTGAGAAATAAAGGCTTTAGGTTCATGCATTAACTTTGTAATGCTTAAAATGAACTAATTTGATCACATTTAGAGTCTCTTGACTCATTGATGTGATCCCTTAAAAATCAGGTCTTAAGCTCTTTTATTTCAGTTTTTACTGCACAGCTTTAAGATGTTTTAAAGATATTTAAGACGTCTGAAATCTGATTAAGACGTAAGAAACTTTATTTAAGACGTCTGAATCATGATTAAGACTTCTAAAATAGGCTTAAGACGTCTGATGCATAAGGCCTAAAAATACACCCTTTCTGATTTCTTAAGACACTTGAATAAGACGTCTGAATCAAACTTTAAGACATCTGAAAAATGTTTAAGATGTCTAAAAAGTAAAAGACCAAATATTGCATTCTCTCTGATTTTTTAAGACCTGAGAATAAGACGTCTTAAAGAGGTTTAAGACATCTGAAATGAGTTTAAGACGTCTGAATCTTTGTGAACAATGCCTTTAAAGAACCTCTATAGAATATAGTCCTCTGGTTTTTTAAGACGCCTGAATCAAACGTCTTAAACAGAATCAGACGTCTTAAATCAATTTCAAACATCTGAATCTCTCGGAACTGACTCATAACAACTAGTTTTTCAAATGGTCTTTTGAGCATTAAATGCCCACCAAACCATCTTTCCCAGAATTTATTGCTACAGAACGGTCATATGGACCCCTTGGGTTATATATACAAGTGTTAAACTCATTAATGGGCACTCATTGAGCTAAAAATAAGATCATTCATTTACAAGCCCTAATTTCACTTGTGAGCATATATTAAGTTTCAATCATTATCTGAGTGAGCTTTCAATTTCTGTGTATCCACTCTTTTAAGAGATTTTCTTAAGCACAAAAACAACTCCAAACATTTTGTATCCTAGGGTTGTGTGAACCCTCACTTTGTAAGCACTGGAGAAGTGTGTTTGGCTAAGTGTTGGTGAAGAACACTTGAATTATAAAGGTTTGCTGCTCCACTTTAAAGGAAAGTGATAGTGGATTGATGAATCTTCAAGCGAGCTCTTGAGGCGAGGACGTAAGTGGGAACCCGAACCTCATTAACATCATTTGGATTCTCTTCTTCTTAATCTCGTTATTATTGCTTATACTTGTATTTATTCTTACTTGCAATAATTAGATTTTGAGATTGCAATTAGTTTTTAAATTTGGCCTATAACCCTATTCACCCTCTTCTAGGGTTATTTATTTGGGACAACAATTGGTATCAGAGCCCAACCTCTTGTAGTTGACATATTTGTTTTGTGAGGAACGATATGGCCAACTATAGTGGAAATGGATTCACCGAAAGACAATCATCTAATAGACCACCACTTTTTAATGGAGATGCTTCTTTATATAATTTCTGGAAAATTAGAATGCAAATCTTCATTCAATCTACTAGCTATGAATTATAGAATATCACCTCTAAGGGTCTTTTGATCCCTACTAAAGTGGTAGATGGAGTTACGCTTCCTAAAGTTCCACAAGAATATACGAGTGCTAATCATAAGTCTCTTGAACTCTATTCTAAAGTCATTAGCTTACTATATTGTGCTCTAACTAATGATGAATTTAGCAAAATCTCTAGGTGCACTAGTGCCAAAGAGATATGGGATACATTAGAAGTCACCTATGAAGGAACTTCTCAAGTGAAAGAAGCAAAGATAAATATGCCTGTTTGTGAATATGAACTGTTCAAAATAAAGAAGGATGAATCTATTAGAGATATGTTTGCTCGTTTTAATGCTATTATAAATCCTTTGAATTCTCTTGGTAAAATTTATACTAAATTCGAATTGGTGAGAAAAATTCTTAGGAGCTTGCCAACGGAATGGGATACATTCACAACGGCTGTGCTTCAATCAAAAGAACTTAGTTCAATGACTCCAAGTGACCTTGATGGAAATCTAGTCACTCAAGAGTTTGTATTCAAGGCACATGAAGTAAGTAAAAGTAAGACCTCGAAGAACTTAGCCCTCAAAGCCTCTCATGAGGAAGAAGAACCTTCAATTGAAGAATGTGAAAATGAGGAAGAAGAAGATATAGCTTTTATATCTCAAAAGTTCAAGAGATTCTTTTCTAGAAGAAATCAAGGAATGAAATTCAACAAGGGTGACTCCTCCAAAAAGGTTCTAAATAAAGGAGAGACCTCTAATAGAGAACGTCGAGTGTGCTTTGAATGCAAGAAGCCCAAACATATCAAGATCAATTATCCTCAACTCAACAACTACAACAAGACAAGTCACAACAACAATAACTTCAAGAACCATAGGGAATTCAAGAAGAAAGCCTTCACCGTCACTTGGGATGATGAAGCCAATAGTGATGAAGAAGATGATGAGATTTCTTGCGATCAAGAAGTTGCAAATTTTTGTCTCATGGCAAAGGAAGATGAGGTAATCAAATCTAACTTAAGTGATTATCCTATAGAAGAACTTCCTATTTATGAAGAATTGCAAGATGCACTTAAAGACACCTTTCTTGAATTAAAAAGGTTTTCTCTCAAAAACAATAATTTGAAAAAGAATATCACATCTCTTCAAGAAGAATTAAATGTTTTAAAAAATGAAAATTTAGAATTAAAAGGTAAGATAGACTCACCCTCTACCATCTGTCAATCTAGTCTTGAAAATGAAAACACTTCATTGAGACAAAAGATCGAAGACTTGACTAATACCTTGGCCAAGTTTACCAATGGAAGGGATAACTTGAATAAGATATTAACTAGTCAAAGATGGTACTTTGACAAGGCCGAAATTGGTTATCAAGAACATGTTAAACAAAAATATTACATAAATTTCTTTCCTAAGCCTAATGTCTCTAGCACACCTAAAGTCTCATGCACCTATTGTAAAAAGGATGGACATAATTTCTACACTTGTAACATGAGAAAGAGACTTAAAGGTTTTTCTAGGAAGGTATGGGTAGTTAAGAGGACTTCACCACCTATGGCTAACATATATGGACCCAAGAAAGCATAGGTACCAAAGAAAGTTACTTGAAATTATTGTGTAGGTATGCTTGAAGTCTTCAAGCAATGAGAAATGGTTTCTTGATAGCGGATGTTCAAGACACATGATGGGTGATAGATCAAAGTTCGTCTCATTGAAGCCCAAGGATGGAGGATTTATGATATTTGAAGATAATGCCAAGGGTAAGATAATTGGTATTAGCAAGGTTGGTAAGAATTCCTCTCTTTGTGTTGAAAATGTTTTATTAGTTGATGGTTTAAAGTATAATCTCCTTAGCATAAGCCAATTATGTGATACAGGTTATAGAGTTACTTTTAAATCTAATAAGTGCATAATTAAAGATGATGATGAAACTCTATTTGTTGCATATAGGATTGGTAACATCTATACTACAGAGTTCGAAGAAATCGCATTACAAAATGTACATTGCTTCTCCGCTTTAAATGAAAATCATTGGTTATGGCATAGAATACTTGGACATGTTAGCATGGATTTGATTTCAAAACTTTCTAGGCATGAACTTGTAAGAGGTTTACCAAAAACAAAATTTTCAAAAGATGGAGTTTGTAGTGTATGCCAATTTGGAAAACAAACCAAATCTTTCTTCAAAACAAAAACTCATATTTCAACTACAAGACCTTTGCAATTTATTCATATGGACTTATTTGGACCTATTGCTATTGCAAACCTTGGAGGGAAGCACTATGCATTTGTACTTATTAATGATTACTCTAAATATATATAGGTGTTCTTCCTTGCATATAAAGATGAGACTCATGCTACATTTGTAACATATTATAGAAGAGTCTAAAATGAAAAAGGCTATACCGTTACATATGTTAGGACTGATAGAAGGAGTGAATTGGTCAATAAGGATATTGAATATTAATGTGATGAGAATGGATTTGGTCACAATTTATTCGCTCCTAGTACTCCTCAACAAAATGGTATAGTTGAAAAAAAGAATAGAACATTTGAAGAAATGTTTAGAACCATGCTTAATGAACATTCATTACCTCAATATTTTAGGGCCGAGGCTGTTAACACTTCATGCTATGTAATGAATAGAGTGCTATTAAGATCTAAACTTGATAAGACTCTATATGAACTATGGAATAATAAGAAACTCAACATAGGTTACTTTAAAGTCTTTGGTTGTAAATGCTTTATATTGAATGATAGAGATAAACTCTCCAAATTTGATTCCAAATCTGATGAAGGTATATTTCTTGGTTATTCTATAAAGAATAAAGCATATAGAGTCTTTAACAAGAGAACTTTAACTGTTCAAGAATCTATGCATGTTGTATTTAATGAAAATAATTCTCTTGCAAGAAAGAGACATGTGGATGATGATGATGATGTAGGTACAAGCTTGCATGAACAAGTTGAAAACTTGAATCTAAATGACAAACAAGACTCACAAGACAAAGGCAAAGAAAAGGAAGAAGATGAAGTCATTGAAATCAAGAAACCGAAAGAAGAAGTATAAATTGAAAACACTCCACTTCATTTGGATGTCACCAAGACTTGGAAATTTGTGAGGAATCATCCTAAGGATCAAATCTTAGGTGAAACCTCACGTAGGGTAAGAACTCATTCTTCCATGAGAAATATTTGTGATCATCTTGCATTTCTATCTCAAATTGAGCCTAAGAATATTAATGAAGCCGAAAATAATGAATCATGGGTCCTTGCTATGCAAGAAGAACTCAATCAATTTGAAAGGAACAAAGTTTGGACCTTAGTTTTTAGACCATATGACCATGGTGTAATAGGCACTAAGTGGGTCTATAGAAACAAGAAAGATGAATCGGGCACCATTGTTAGAAACAAAGCATGATTAGTTGCCCAAGGTTTCAATCAACAAGAAGGCATTGATTATGATGAAACTTATGCACCAGTTGCTAGACTTGAAGCCATTATGATGCTACTTGCATTTGCATGCCATAAAGATTTCAAATAGATGTTAAGAGTGCTTTCTTAAATGGTTTTATTGAGGAGGAAGTTTATGTTGAACAACCTCCCGGTTTTGAAAATCATGAATTTCCAAACCATGTGTTTAAATTGACAAAAGCTTTATACGGTTTGAAACAAGCTCTTAGAGCTTGGTATGAAAGACTTAGTGGATTTCTAATCAAAAATGGTTTTAAAAGAGGAAAACTTGAAATCACACTTTTTATCAAAACCATTGATAAGGACATGTTTATTATTCAAATATATGTTGATGATATCATTTTTGGTTCTACTAATGAAAGTTTATGTGAGGATTTTGCTAAAGTCATGTAAGAAGAGTTTGAAATGAGCATGATGGGTGAACTCAGCTTCTTCCTTGGATTACAAATCAAGCAAACAATGGAAGGAACTTTCCTAAATCAATCCAAATATGTTAAAGATTTAATCAAGAAGTATGGATTGGAAGATAGAAAGAATTTCGCCACTCCTATGAGTACCTCCATCAAACTTGAAAAGGATGAGAAGGGTAAATCCGTGGATCAAAAGAAATATCGAGGTATGATTGGTAGTTTACTCTATCTCACCGTTAGTAGACCAGATATCATGTATAGTGTATGTTTGTGTACTAGATATCAATCATGTCCTAAAGAGTCTCACATTCTTGCCGTTAAACGTATATTTAAATATCTTAGTAGCACAATCAATCTTGGTATATGGTATCCTAAATTCATATCATTTGATATGCTTAGTAATTTCGATGCAGACTTTACTGGATGCAAAGATAGTCGCAAAAGCACAAGTGGGACTTGTCACTTTCTTGAACAATCTTTAGTTTCTTGGTTTAGCAAGAAACAAACTTCGGTTAATCTTTCTACAGCCGAGGTCGAATACTTAGTAGCTGGTAGTTGTTGTACACAAGTATTGTACATGAAACAACAACTTGAGAACTTTGGACTTAATTATAACCATATTCCCATAAAATGTGATAATATAAGTGCAATTAACTTAACTAAGAACCCCATACAACATTTACGCACCAAACACATTGAAATTAGACATCATTTTATAAGAAATCATGTTCAAAGAGGTGATGTTGAGATTAAGTTTGTTGGTACGGAACACCAATTAGCAGACATTTTCACAAAACCTCTTCAAGAAGATAGATTTAATTTCATAAAACATGACCTTGGTATGTGCTTGAGTGATAATGTCAGCTAAATTTGAAAATTTTTCAAAAATTTCTCTTCAAGCTATTAAAAACAACTTAATCTCAATTTAGACGTCTTAAAAATTTTCAGACGTCTCAAATTATTTCAGACATCTTAAAGTTTAATCAGACGTCTTAAATCTTAGATCAGACGTCTTAAAACTTCAAAACTTTTGACCCCTTTTTTTATGGCTCTCTGGAAATTTCAGATACCTGTTTTGGACGTCTGAAACTGGTTGTCACATCTGATTTCATCGGGATGACTTTTCATTCCCGTGGATTTCAAACATCTGAAATCAATTCAGACGTCTGAATTCGATACAGCATATACATTGTTTTTTGCCCTAATTTTTTTTAAACCCTTCATTTCTTGCGGGTTTTCCGTCTCATCTTCTCCTTCTCTGTTCTTCTTCTTCTACTACAAAACCCTAACCCTAATTTTCTTCTTTCTCTCTACCTCTCTTTTTCTCTCTCTTTGTCATATTCATTTATGGTCTGAATGAAGAAAGTGGTTCCTCTAATAGGAACCAAACGAGATCACGATGGGGATCCTATCCCTCCATTGCTGCCGGTGTTACCGTCATCCACCATTGCCGGCACAGGTTCGTCCCGCACCAAACACTCAGCTGTCGGCACCGCCAAAGGCAAAGGAAAAGGGACTCGAACCGCTCGTGGTTCCAAAAAGCAGAGCTTATCCAACCCTCCACTGCCAAATTCACCACAGCCACCTCCACAAGCTTCGCCACCACTGTCGCCTCAACTCCCACTAGGGCACCCCAATTATGACTTCGGGAATGAGCATCATGAACTTAAGCCTCAGGCACCAGCCGATGACCCTTCTCAGCCCATCATCGATGCCACACTTTGTCGATCCGATGCGGCTCGCACTTTGTTTCTCATTCACTTCATAGATCAAAAAATCATCTTCCCTAAGGTGATTAAATTTGAATTTTTGTCCAAATTCTTTCCCGACATTGTTCACTTCTTCCAAACAATTGGCTTTTATGAGTTTCTCTCTCTCTCTCTCTCCTCGAGTAGTCAAACTATGTACAATTGTTCTATGTAAATTTCAAAATGAAAAGGCTTGGGACGGGCACCTCCTATGTATATGGTACACACATCTACCTCACCTCTTCTATTCTTAATTAAAATTTTCATATACCATCCAGAGGAGTTGCCATACAAGATAAGAACCAATAGCCTCGGGTTAACGGTTTTGACAAAATCGAGGCCCTTAGACTTATCAGTGGTGACACCTCTATTTCCTTTAATGCAAAACTTCCTATCACTAAACTAACCCTCGAGTGCAATCTTATCCGCAAAATCATTTCAAACACTATTTTGCCTCGTAGTGGTAGTCGCGACTATGTCTCTTACACTAACGTGTGTCTTCTTTGGTGTATTCTCACCAGCACACCTCTTGAACTTGGACATCTCATGATCTACCACATGTTTTCCTCTCATAAACATGCTAAGAGTCCTCTTCCTTATGGTGTTGCACTCACTGCAATTTTTACTCACTTTCAAGTGCCCTTGCAATATGGTATTACCACCAAAGTGCCTAATCACAAAGATGAGATAGGTACTTATATGCTAGGCTTGATGGGGTATGAGCTAAAAGATGATACTTGGGTTCTCAAGCCCACAGGTTCTGTTCCTCCACCACACAAACTTTCTTCTTCCTCCATCCCTCCACCTCCTTCTTCTGAACCTAACTTTGAAGACCTTGATCCCCTTCTCTTTCACCCTACAAATGAGACTACCTCTCCTTCTTCCTTTTCTCTTACTCCTCACTCCCCTTCTCATGCTCCCTCTTCCATAGATTCTCCCTCTATTCACAATCTATTTCTTTCCATTTTCTATTAAATGACCGATTTAAAGCGGTATGTCCATCGCAAATTGGAAGGTATGCACGACCATTTTGATGAGATGGCTAGCGAAGTCAAGGACATGAAGACCGCTCAAACGACTTTGGCCCAACAGCTGTAGCACCTGTCTCCTCCCTCTTGATTTCTTTTTAATGTTAACAAAGGGGGAGAATTTTTGGATGTTTTGGGAAATATAGTTGTATGGTTTTTTGGGGATTTCTTTTGGATGTACATGGGCTATGGGAAGTTAGTTGGGTTGATTATTATGTTAAACTTTAAATTGTACACATTTTTATTATGAAATGAAATATCAGTTTATTTCACTTTGAAATTTTCTATAATGATCAAGTTATTCCATGCATATGCAGCCATATGTCATAAGATATTACATGATGAATTTTGCCTCAAAATTACTATATGCACATTAATAGGGGGAGAAATATGCTATGTACGTCAAGTTCAATTTGTTTTATTTTCTCCCAAAGACATCTATGAATTGTCATCATCAAAAAGGGGGAAATTGTTGGCCCAAATAGTTTTAATACCATTGATTTTGATGATAACAATGCATAAGAAGGTCTTAAGTACTAATAATGTCAAATTAAGAATAAGGCAAGTGAAATCCAAGCAACAATGAACTACGTGACTCAACAAAAGCATGGTGCAAGAATGAACATAAAAAAAATTGACAACAAAGCCAAAAAGAAGAACAAGTGAAGTCACACAGAATTTATGTAAGATTGATTTCTCTTAAATGATCATTTGAGAAGTAAGGGCTTTAGGTTCATGCATTAACTTGGTAACGCTTAAAATGAACCAATTTGATCATATTTAGAGTCTCTTGACTCATTGATATGATCCCTTAAAAATCAAGTCTTAAGCTCTTTCATTTCAGTTTTTATTGTAGAGCTTTAAGACGTCTTAAAGATATTTAAGACGTCTAAAATCTGATTAAGACATTTGAAACCTTATTTAAGACGTCTGAATCATGATTAAGATATCTAAAATAGGCTTAAGACGTCTGATGCATAAGGCCCAAAAATATATCCTTTCTGATTTCTTAAGACACATGAATAAGACGTCTGAAAAGTGTTTAAGACGTCTAAAAAGAAAAAGACCAAATATTGCATTCTCTCTGATTTTTTAAAACGTGAGAATAAGACATTTTAAAGAGGTTTAAGAGGTCTAAAATGAGTTTAAGACGTCTAAATCCTCGTGAATAGTGCCTTTGAAGAACCTCTATAGAATACAGTCCTCTAGTTTTTTAAGACGCCTGAATCAGACGTTTTAAACAAAATCAGACATCTTAAATCAATTTCAGACGTTTGAATCTCTCGGGACTGACTCATAATGGCAAGTTTTTCAAACGGTCTTTTGAGCATTAAATACCCATCAAACCATCTTTTCCGGCATTTATTGCTACAAACGGTTATATAGACACCTTGGGCTATATATACAAGTGTTAAACTCATTAATGGGTATCCATTAAGCTAAAAATAAGATCATTCATTTACGAACCCTAATTTCATTTAGTGTGCATTTATTGAGTTTTAATCAATAGTTGAATGAGCTTTCAATTTCTGTGTATCCACTCTTTTAAAAGAGTTTTTTGAGCACAAAAACAATTCCAAACATTTTGCATCCTAAGGTTGTGTGAACCCTCACTTTGTAAGCACTTAAGAAGTGTGTTTGGCTAAGTGTTGGTGAAGAACACTTGAATTGTAAAGGTTTGTTGCTCCACCTTGAAGGAAAGTGATAGTGGATTGGTGAATCCTCAAGTGAGCACTTGAGGTGAGAACGTAGACGGGAGGCCGAATCTCGTTAACATCATTTGCATTCTCTTCCTCTTAATCTCATTATTATTGCTTATTCTTATATTTATTCTTACTTGCAATAATTAGATTTTGAGATTGCAATTAGTTTTTAAATTTGCCCTATAACCCTATTCACCCCTCCTCTAGGGTTATTTATTTGGGACAACACCTTTCCATTTGTCAACATCCTTCTTAGACAAATCCAACTTGGTTGCAAGCTTCTCAGTCCATTCTATTGCATTTTTAGCTTGGCTTGGGCAGATTCTAGCTTAGCTAATAAAGTGTCCTTCTCGATAAGGGCCTTTCTCGCTTCCTCGATCTCAGCCTGACTTTTCTTAGCCTCCTCGGCCTCAGTCAAAGCTTTCTCAGCGATGTTCTTTAGCCTAGATATCTCCTCGGCAGACTTTTGCTCCTGCTAGTCTCTTTGTTTTTTTCTTATCTCGAATCATATCTTCAGCACACCCGAGTCGTTCGGCCAATAATATGGTCTATCGAGTCGCTTGCGTGTGAGCCAATCTAACTAGAAAACGACACTTACAAAATTTTTCGACAAAAAAGAGACAGGATGGAGAGAAGCAACTACTTATTAGAAATTGATGACAAACCGCCTTGTAACCCAGTTCATCTGAGGGAAGAACTCGGTGATTCATCATATGAAATGGGAACCTAATCAAGTTCTTGATGTTATGAAAGTATACTCAAGTTGTGTAAGCACTGAGAGACCGCTATAAATAGGATGAGGAAAAATCGGCAGCCCTCTCATCAACTCCATTTTACTCGCATTTGCTGTGATTGGTTGATAATGCGGGGGGTCAAAGGGAAGGTCGGGGCAATTCACCTTTCTTTTCTTACGAATCTCTCCTTCTTCAAGAGACGAATCCCTAAGGCAAATAGGTACTTTCGGACTCTCAGAGGAAGCCCTCAGGGCAGCAGGGGAAACCCTCAAAGGGGAACCAACAATAGAACCTACATGAGCAAGAGCCTGAGATTTCTGCCTTGTCTTAATCAAATTCGGTTTAGACAACCCTGGTTATGTCTTTTCTTTCTCGACTAAATTTTTCCTCCTCAACGCCTCCCTAATAACATTATTGGAAGGTTTCTTCAATTTTTTGCCCTTTAGTGCTGGTACACGAATTGACATGAATATTCGGTCACCTATCACGTCAGTATGAGCTATTTTCTCCCCCTCTCCCTCTTCTCGACTGTTCGCTCACTACATCCTAAGGCAAGAATCACGTCTAGATGACCTTTCAGTTTGGAACCAAGCAATGGGTAACCCTTGTGGATGTTTGATTACAGAAAAGACCTGTATTGTAGGTCATACTTGAAAAGAACATGCACCACTCGAGCTGTCCCATCTCCTCGATAAGAAAGTGCTTTCTTTACATTGTCCTCTTGGATTTCCTTTGGCTCCCTGAAATCTTGATCCACTGTAGTAAAGCTAAAAATAAGGAGACATAAGGATAAAAAATAATAAAAAGTATAAATAAATAAACTTACGAGGTTGCCTAGATTCTTGGGGGCATCTCTTTCCCTCTTCTCCGAGCATACTTGGTTCAAAGTCCCCATATACAAACACAACATCAGACTGGTAGTCTTGATTGCTATCAGGGATATGAGTAATCAGCACCTGATTTGGCTCTCGGGCCTTGAGATAGAACTTACCCTTAGACACTCGAGAAAGAACATAACAATACATAATTTCGTTAACACCCGACTTGGTGCCAAGGATTTTATTCAACTCTACGACACCGAGAACCATGCGAAAAGCATTCAACTTTAGTTGTGATAGCATCAAATTCACAAAGTGAAGAAAGTCCATTAAGAGTTGGAAAGGGCACCCGAACACCCCCTCATAAAAATTAATATTATGAATGGACACACCTCTTTTTTCATCCATTGAGCCAATCTCCTCACCCAGATCGACAGACTGAAAGGTGATTCGTTCACTAAAACTGAAACGATCATGAAATTCCCTCTCCTTTTTTAGATCCCCTCTTATACGAAAAGCCATCTACCAAAAAGACCTTTCGGTCAAATTCACGCACTCGATATCTAAGTCTGTGGACCACTTTGTTCACAGTTGACCAAGAACAATGAAATATAAAAAAATGGCCTGCAGGAAGCAGTTGAAAACCACCGAGTATAATGACAAAGTAAAATATAAAATATATAAAAAAAGAAGATGGATAGCAGCCGAGAATGACTGAGAATAATAAAATAAAAAATGGGTAGCAGGTAGTAGCCGAGAACGACTAAGTATAATAAACAAGATGAAATAAAATAAAATAATAGATAAGTGGCAGCCAAGAGTGATAGTATCTCCACCATATCCTTTGAACCCATGAACTAATGCGAACTACCGCTCAAACGGATCAAACGGAAGTAAAATAAATGAAAATAAATAAATAAAATGAAGAACACTTAGAGTTGATGTTGAATCTTATTGGAAAATGCGAGAGAATTGTCAGGAAGCTTTAAGAGAGGCGATTCTCAGCAGGCCAGCAACTAATAAAGTCCACTTTCCGACAGACTTCTTCAGACAACACTTTGAGAGCAACCAATGAAAAAGTGAAAGTGAACCAAAAAAAAAAAAAAGAGAGAAAAAGCTTTATAGGGGCGGCACAAATCCCAACCATGGATAACCTCATCGTCATAAAAGGTGAGCTTGACGTGAACTTAGCAATAGCTACTACGAGATTGGGAAATGGTGGATGGACAAATATATATAAACTATTCATAGAATAAGTCAAAAGTATATATAAACTATTCATAGAATATGTCATAAGTATATATAAACTATTCATAGAATATGTCAAGTTGAGGTGTCAGACATCATTTTGTTAACTTGCATTTTCAAATTCTGTTAATAAAAGTTTTAGACTAGTTTACTATAAAAAAATAAATAAATAAATCATGTGCCAAGCTTACTTTTGTTGGGCTACTCGCCTCCTCAAAAAGTTTTTTTCCTTTGAGAATCGATACTTGTGTATAGACTATTCTAAATGTGCGAAGTGACGTGCATTAATTGCACTTCAAAGCCTATTAATTTACCACTGTTGAATTAGAGCCATCGCGTCCTCAACATAAAAAGACAGCTAAATATGGAGCACAATAATGGTTCGAGGGCAAACTATGTGGGTAGAATTACATTGGCTTAAAAGCGCTTGCCCATGTGTCGACATTTGGACTAGATCCTCGAGTCAAAATGCCTCCAGAAAGAAATGCTTTCGGGCCAAAGTTACATATTCTCAGGTGGAAGGTGTTCGGCCCTCCCATAATCATAGCTTATTCTAATATCCAAAAGGAGGATATTCTCACCCGCATTCCAAAGCATCGACTCCTTAGACAAAAGAAGCTTCCATTGAAAAGAGGAGATCTCGAGGCACAACACCTTTAATATAAGCGTACTAAATCGTAACTCGAGTGGGATGTTGCTCGAGTGGACCGAGACATGCAAGGCGTGATTGGTCTTCGGAAACAAACTCTTCGAGCCAATTGTCGCCCATCTACATCAACCGAAAAGGCCCACAACAATCCATATTACTAAATTGCAAGCATACTTTCGGTTTTGGTAAAATATGTATTCGGTCTCGGTACTTCACATCGAGACAATCTTAAAAATAACCTATTGCGTAGGACATTCTCAGGATGGCCTATGGGCCACCGTCATGTGGTTGCCTTTGGTGAAAAACCCTTTGGTCCTCATCCATCCTCAGCCCCCAACGACGTCATCGGACTATAGCCTTGTTCGGTCCTCGGTTTTACTCACTTGTTTGGTACGTGCTTCATAGTTGCCTACAACTCAGATCTGACAAAGGAAGCTTGGTTGCGATCAAAGCACGCTATTGACAACTAAGTCAGGGTTGAACAGTTGTCGACAACCAAGCTTGAAACTCCAAGTTAACTGTAGTCAGGTTAAAATCTTAAGTTAACAATGGTCGAGTTAGAACAACAGTCTAGCCCAAGACCTAGTCTTTTCCTATAAAAGGAACACTATTCACGCAAAATGAGGTAAGGGCACCGCCAACACAAAACCCTAGAAATCCTTTCTCTCTCCATTACTTCCCCTCCTAAAAACCTTGAGATTTGACTTGAGCATTGTAGAGTTTTAGGCTAGACAAACCCCAGCCTCCTCTAACGTTTTCTCTTTGTTTTTAGGCTTTTGGTCACTATTCATTAGAGAACCAGTCATCACTATTCATCAAGGAATGGAGAAGAACTATTCATTTCCATTTTCGCCACTGAAACACTCTTGAACCATCGATATACAACGCTTCGGTTCGTCAGAGCACCATAAAGCAACGTGCCCTACTGACTGTCCAGATTTTTCCCCGTACAATTTGATTTGTGAGTTTGAAGATCCATGAAAGAAAGTGTTACTTAAGATCTCAAAGCTTCACTTGTCTTTGATTTGTCTTTTTTTTTTTCCCCCTCTTCAAATTAAGAAGCTTCACCTATTTAGTATCATATCAGACACAATTGTGAACTTCAGATGAAGTAGATGAGATCAGTTTGGCCAATTTCACTTAGTTTGATCTATTTTGTGTTTGTGTAGGTTTTTTTTATTTTTAATTTGGGCAATTGAATCCCTCCCTTACACATACGAAAACAATAATTAATTTTCAGTTTGTTTAAAAACAGTTAAATAGTTACACAAACACAAAATTTTATAAACAATTCCATGTAACTGTTTTGTTGTATGCAACCATTTGTAGATTTGTGCAGAAGAAAACAGTTACATGTAATTATTTTACATTCACTGATTTCTCTACACAAATCTGCAAATAATTACATTTAAAAATATTTACATATGGTAAAACAGTTATATAGAACTATTTTACATTCATTATTTAATCTGCACAAATTTGCAAAAAAAAAACAACAATTTTTTATATTAGCAAACATAAAATTGACATAAACTAATGTAGAAAGCAATTAAAACTAAATGAATACAAGCAATTTTTTTATACAAACAATGCAATAAAAGTTATAATCCATAGATCACGCCAATATTTTTAACAAATGAAAATACATAAGAAAGTTATAATTTATAGATCATGTAACTGTTTCAATGCTACAATTTCCAAAATTTAAAAAAAAAAAAAAAAAAAGTCATTCTCTATAAAGATTTAATTGGAAGATATTGTATTAGGTCGTGTTGATTTATCTTCATCTACCAAAAAAAAAAAAAAAAAAAAGTGAAGATCTAAAGAAAGTGAGGATAGTGATTCTCCAAAAGCAAAACACTCAGCAAAGTTTATTACTATGGTTGGTGCAAATATCCTCAAAGATGAAACAGGTCCTAAGGTCAAGGAAAACAACTCTTTTATGGCCAAAAACTGATCAAAAATTTGTAAAAGGATAACTTGATTTTCTAATAGAATCTAATTCTAAAGGTTTTTTAAGGACTGTTATGCCAATGGGCATAAGATTTGCTATTTGTTTCATCTCCCTATTTCTATCTCTCTCATCTACTATTTATTTCCTCTCCCTTTCTCTCCTGCTATAAGCATTAGATCTGGTTCTATGTCCTACCAGGGGCGTCATATTTGAAAAAAAAAAAAAGAAGTACAAAGGGCACCAAATCCTGCTTTAAAAAGAAGAAGAAGAAGAAGAAGAAGAAAGAAAGAAAGAAATGGGAAGGGGTTTGCTTCAATTTTTGTTAAGTTCTTTCCTCTCATTGGTGGATCTGAAAGTTGTCCCATAATGAACAGCACCATTAATGAAAAGCAAAACTTGTGATAGGATTCTTCCCTTTTATAAATGGATTTGCAACTTATCCCATAGCAGTCAGCACCATTGATGAAAGGCAAAGCTTGTAATGATGTGAGAGAGAGAGAGAGAGAGAGAGAGAGAGAGAGAGAGAGAAAGTACGAGGGGCTAGATCTATGGGTGTGGTCACTAGTGAGTGAGAGTGAGAAGGAAAGAGAGAGAAAGAAATAAAGAAAGACATAGGGAGAAGAAATGGATTTGTGGGTGTAGTGTTGACAGCGAAGACAGTAAGGTAGAACTGTACATATAAGAGTGAATATGAGCAATCTTGTCATTATAAAAAATAAAAATAAAATAAAAAAACATGTTACTAATCTTTATAGAAACGCTACCAAACCAACTAAAAGTTGGACTTATGTCTACATAAGATTCCTTATGGACTTATGCCTCCATAAGCCTTAAAAAAAAATAGACTTTTGGCTAATTTTTCCTAATTAAAATAGCATTTACATCTCAAAGTATAAATATTACGATAATGTTCCAAAGTTACTAACTATAACTTTTTAGGAAACCTATTTTCCCAAATACACATATCATTATAGTTGTATCCAAAATTAGCAATACAATATGCCACTTTGTTAGCTTGCCTAAATACATGTTTGATGGCCACCTTATCAAATCTCAATAATTAGCTCTGAATATCTTGGACAAGGTTCGTGACACTCCAATGATATTGGCTAGTACCATAGATAGCATTAATTACAAGCTTAAAATCACTTCAATTTGAAGTCCCCTAATTCCTTTTTTGTGCTGCCTTAGCCAAACTATTTCTAAGAGAAGTGCATTCTGCCACTAGAACTGAAGTATTACCTAAATTCACTAATGCTGCCACCATTACTCTACCTCTACCACATTCATCTTGAATTACAAATCCTCCAGTCGCTTTTTTCTTATTGTGCTTCCTCAATCCATCAAAGTTCAGTTTCATCCACTACCCGAGAGAGAGAGGGGGGGGGGGGGGGGTTACTATCCCAAGCTATAGACTTGCAAAACAAATTAGAAGTTTGTAAACTCCTATAGTCATTAGAATTGTTAAATTACTTAGTAAGGTTTGGAAACTTAATATTTTACCTCATATGCAAGTATTTATGTGGTTACTAATTAGAAATAGTCTCCCAACAAAAATTTTCTTATCTAAGAGAGGGATAAATTTGAATACGAATGGTCCGTTTTTGCAAGAATAATGTAGAAGATGTAAATCACATTTTCTATGGTTGTCCGTTTACTATGGCTATAAGGCATCATGCCTCACAATCATGTCCTATTCCAGATAAATTCCGAGGACTATTCAATGACTCGTTAGATATAGTGTTTCAAAATCAAAGTTACTATCAACAGAAATATCTAATGTTTAATTGCTATAATCTCTTAGGCCATTTGGAATCAAAGAAATCAAATGATTTTTCAAGGTTAAAAGCCTAATCCGGTTGCTATTTTGGAGAATGCTACCACTCTTGAATTTGGTAATCCAAACCAATACTTAAGCCATGTTTGTTTAGTCAGAATGGAATGTATAAAATGAAATCACAATCTAATTCATTTTAAACAGCATGTTTGAATGAGATAATTTAAATGAGAATGGAATCAAACAGTGTGTTTGGATAACTATGTTAAATCTCTTTTCATTCTAAACCATTTCAATCATGAAATTAGATTTCATTTCCATCCGTTTCACTTTAACCAAACAAACATGACCTAACATCTACATCTACATGTTAAAGGGTTGAGATCTTAGGCAGCTGGTACACCTTAGCATCATCCCAACATAACCCTCTATCCAAAAAGTATTCTGTACTTAACCGTGGTTGGAACGTGCAAGTTCTACTCACCGTTAGATGAAACCCACATGCCTCAAGATCTGTCTGTGACGCTCTCAGATCCATCCCCTCCAGTTAGCTACTGAGAAACGGAAAGTACTGACTACTGACTACTGAGACAAAGACGATAACCGAGAAGAGAACTTTTATTCTCGATCAGATCCAGCCCTCTCGCCTCTCTCGTCTCTCACTCCATCACATGTTTCAGCCATGATTAACCTGCTCTCTGGCCTCTCTTTCATCTCTTACTCTCCGTCTCTCTTCCAACTCTTCAGGAACGATTAGGGCCTTTTTCTTGATTATTATTACCTCTCCACTCTCCAGGAAATATTCACGAAAGTAAAATCGGAGGAAAGGGTTGTTCAGCCGTCGATTGATTCTTCTTCTTTGACTCAAACTTCTTCTCCTCTCCAGGTCTCTTTTCTTCTTCTTCGACTTTTCTTCTAAAAAATCTATCTGCCATTTGTTAAGAATGTGAATATATGTTGCTTTCTATTGTGCCTTTTCTGGAATGCAAGTAATGTGATTGTTGGTTTATCTTATATTTCGTAATTTTGAATCAAAGCAATTCGTATTTTAGGCATTTTTGAATTGTTGGTATGGGTAAAATATATGGAGAAGTGGCATTTGGAATTGTTTGTTTTGCTGAGTGTAGTGTTGTTGAAGGGAGACCTCCTTGATTCGGTTTAATCGATTGGGCTGCTGTGCTTCTTTTTTGAAGCGTATGATGTCTTGTAAGTGTTGGTATCTGGCTGTCTGGTTTTAAGAGTTCACATATTAATGACAATAACCATGTATAGTGGAATAGAATATGCTACAAGCACAATTATTATGAAGATTAGGAGAGGGGAGACGCAAAGAGTTGCTTCTCCGTGGATATGGGTGCCGCTCAAACAAGACAATGTTGAAGGTTAGAAGGTATCGATATATATATATATATATATATATATATATATAGATTCAAAGAATTAAACAATGCTGTTAGATTCATGACAATGCAACCGGTGAAGCAAACCCATTCCCTATATCTGAAGAATTTAATTATCTTTTTTATTTAGTTCTCTCAAAGAAAGAAAGAAAGAAAGACTTGAATTGAAGGGAGTTATGGTGATTACCAGGACAGAAGTACTTATCAGCTAATGTCTCAAAGGGAGTTCTTTCGTTGTATATATACTTGCATCAAGAAAAGAGTTCCATCAGAATCCAAGAACATTATCCATTGAGTTAAAAAAGAGTTCAAACAACAACTAAGAGAGAAGATGGAAAGGGATACTCGCAGTTGCGACAAATATAGGCTTGCTTGGAGGTGACACATGGAGAAACTTGGTGCAGCAGAATCTCTAGCAAAGAAATAGTGTAGGGCTCCATTATCTCATTGGACATATTTTGGTGAAACTTGAGAGAAGTAAATCATATCTGTTAAGTTAGCTTTGGGGAAAGAGTTTCCATCGACTCCTGAACCTTAATTCATTTCTTGGGAAAAATTTTCTTGCAAAGATTTTTGTCGAAACGAAGAGAGGGACTCTTTTATTTTCTTTATTTATTTAATTATGTGTTTCTAAATTTTTGTTTCTTTCTGTCGTATTAATTATGTATGATGTTTTGATTCCCTGTGTTACTCTTGTTTTGCACACCTTGGGGATGCATATTAGAATGGAATCAGATGTTGGAGTGCAGGATCTAGTCTTGATAATTTGAGCCTTTTGAGGTCACATCATGGAATGGAATTGGAACTTGTAGTTCTTTTCTATTTAAAAAAATGAATTAATAAATCTTGATGTAGCAAGAGAATACATGAAAATAATGCATGTAATGTTTATATGAAGTACCTACTTTGTTCAAATTTATAGTTGCAAGAATGGGAGTTATAAATAGGTTGGTGTTTCCTTCTGTAGGAACATAATGATGGCAGGTAGCTCAGTTGGACAAGATTTTATGGATGGTGACAGGGTTTCAGATGATGAAAATTTTCAAAACTTTGCTGAACATGAAGCCACAGAAGATGGGGTGTTGCAAAGTTGCAATACACACAGTGCTGGTGAAGATGATGATGATATGATTTTGATGAATTCGTCAGTGGAAGGTTTAAGTGTGGTCAATTTAGAACCATATGCTGGGATGACTTTTCAATCATTAGACAGTGCAAGGGAGTTCTATTATGAGTATGCCAAGCGTACAGGTTTCACCATACGAACAAACCGAATCCGACACTCGCTAAAGAATACGGCTGTAATTGGTCGGGACTTTGTTTGTTCGAGAGAAGGTTTTCGTGCAGCAAAGCATACACTCAGAAAAGACAGGGTTCTTCCTCCACGGCCAGTTACAAGAGAAGGGTGCAAGGCAATGATAAGGTTGGCAGCAAGGGATCGAGGGAAATGGGTAGTTACCAAATTCGTAAGAGAACACAACCACAAGCTAATGGCTCATTGTAAATATCCAGGGGAACTACCAATAGTAAATATACTCAGTGAGGTATGTCTGAGGTACTATTTTGGAATATGTGGACCATTTCAACTGCAGTAGTTTTATCCTAAACATAAATAAGCTCCTAACCTGAATCAGATTATGGCTTTATTGAGTTGTCTAAATTTGAACTTTAAATTGAACGGTTGGGTGTGTATGTTTTAATTACTTACTAATTTCTTCATACAATTGTGAGTGTCTTGTTTTGTTTGTAATCAACATTACTTAGAAATGCACCATTTTCAAATTAGTTATCAGCATGTATTAAATCTACATTTTATTTATATTGTTTACAAAAGGAAGTAATACATAATAATTTGAATATATTTGTTTGAAATTCAGAATACTAGAATTTTCGTCAGTTAAAACCTCATAGGGCCTTAAATAGGTTACAATATGTAAGACCTTTAGAAAGTAAATGTTGCTATATTTTCTAAAATATTTGCTAAATTAACTTAAATTTAGACTAGTCACTAATTTTATGGGATGTGGATGTTCTAACGGACTATCCATGCGTGTGGTATTGTGCAGCTATGCTTGAGCAATAAGGTCCTTTGTGTATTTATTTTGATTAGTGAATAGTCTTCCATTTAGCTTTATGCAATTTTAAGCCCTAGAAATATGTAAGAGGTCCCAAGTCTTTCATTGAAAAGAAGCATGAAGTATTTTTTGCAATTGGAGAAAACCATCAGGATTGGTGCCAGAGATGAAGATAGTGTTGCCAACTTGCTATATACTAGCATTGTGGTAAGGCAGTGAGATGTTTGAAAATTAAAAAGAGAAGGGTCATATTAACTATGCTGGAACCTGGCATGAGATAAGATGTGTTGAAATTCTTCAAACCAAGGCTCTTGGAGCTTGCTTCAGTTCATAAAGGGAGCAACGTAATTGGAAAACATCATTCTTAGATGAATCATTTGGATCAAGTGGAATCTGCATGTATATTTCTTGAAGATCCCCATGTGGAAAAGCATTCTTGACGTCCATTTAAAACAAGGGCCATGATTGAGAGGCAGCAAGAGCCCAAAGAATTTGAATCATTTTCATTTTAGCAGCTGGAGCAAACGTCTAAAGTATACTCCATATTGATGTCGATATCCTAAAGCCATGAGGTGAGCTTTATATCGATCCAATGATCCGTATGCTTTCATTTTGAGTGAGTAGATTAGTAGATCCACTTGCTATCGATGGGGGTTGGCATGAGATGGACATGGAACTTTATCCAATGTATGATTCTGCTGGAGAGGTGTGAGTTGTTCCTTCTTAGCATGCTACCACAAGGATGCTTAACTGCTTGCGAGATAGAGATAGAGGATAAAGTGGTATGCAATGAGAAATAAAAAATCGTATAGTGATCAGGGGGATGAGTAGACCTTCGAATTACCAAGGGATCAGGATCCGGCCCCTGGTCAGGGTCAGGGGAAGGCTGCCTTGTTGTAGTAAGGCCTTTTTCGTGATGCCTCGACCTACGCCAATCTAGATTTTTTCTTGTAGCTATGTTGTTATTTCTTGACTGACAAGCAAAAAATCCTTTTAAAGGGTGAACCTGCCTTCTAAATTATTGGTTTCCTATTCAAGACCAGTGCATATGGTCATTGGGAAGTGGTTGATTGAATTACAAGTCTCTGTATGCATGTTGGAGGTTTTGGAAGGGGTAGTGGAGAAAAGGTGTGTTGGCCTTGTGCCTCTTTGGTGTTTAATAAATTCCAACTGAACATGTTATCATCTTAACTCAATTTCCAGCCCACCCAAACTTAATATAGATTTGGGTGTCTTTTTGCAGTAACTATAGTTTGTTGATGTAATGGTTGATGCCCTTCCTCCATCAGTTACCACCATACCATGCTTTTCCTTACCAAACACTCTTTGCAGAAAATGTTGGGTCTTGCATTCATTCTTTGCATCTATACTTGATATTGAAGGATCAACAATGTTCAGTCAGCCAAAAAGGACCTTTGGGGAAGTTTCAGGAATGTCTTCTTATAACAATTTATTTATTTATTTATTTTTTTCGGTTCATCAGCTAAGTTATTATTTGCTTGAATCTAATTTACACAACTTTACACTCCAAATAGTAATGCTCACTGACGCAGTTGTGCTTGTAACACATCTGATTATAATCATCACAATTGGCTTTCTCACGAATGTCACCTTCACCTTATTTTTCCTACAGACATAGTCTGTTGTGGTGGTTATGTACATAAATAGAATTTTATTATTAAAAAATAAAATATTAAAGACAAATACTTGAATTGTGGAGATTTTCAAAATTTTATTTTCATCTTAGGGCATGTTGGGTAGATATAATAATCACATAACAGTATGCTAATAAGAAAGAGGGGAGGTTTTTTTTTTTTTTTTTTTTTTTTTTTTTTTTGGGGGGGGGGGGGGGGGGGGGAAGAATTCAGGTAGACAGCTGCCTTTTTACTTAGATTAAATGAATTATGGAAATTAATCTTGAAAATCTTGCTTATGTCAGGGCACTTTAATAGAAACCATTTTAAGGCATGTTGGGTATATCTTTCAGGTCATTACCATACTTACAAGTTATGTTCATGCTTTGATCTTTCCTCAACTCTTATAATTATACACAATGTTTTCACAGGAAGAGAAGGATAAGAAAATCCAGGATCTATATGATGAGCTTCATCGTGAAAGAGAACGATCTGCAGCATTTCAACAACAACTTTGCATGATTGTCAAAGATCTTGAGGAACATGCTGAGTTCATGTCTATAAGAGTTGAAGACGTAGTTAACATGATGAAAGGAATTGAACTGGACGACCTATAGCTTTGAAGTCAAGGATAAGAGTGCACTTTTCTGATAGATGGCCTGGTAATTTAAATCTGATTCTGCTAACCAGTTTATCAAATTAAAGCATCAACTTCAGTACTTCGCTTAAGCTGAACATCTATCATCTGCATAACACTGCTTTTTAGCGAAATCAATGATGGGGACTTCTCTGATGTTTTGCATTGAGTTGGTTTGAATTCAATCAGACAGATTGATGCTGACAGGTCTATTTTCAATCCAACTGTTCTATATATTGCCATAATTGGAAGGGAACATCCTCCTTCCTTGTCTACTGCATCCAAAATATTTTTGGTGAGACCAATGGATAGTGTTGAGCTTCACCCCATTTGTACATTAGTAGGTGTTCCCAGTTTCAAAGCAGACACATTTGAGAAGGCCTTATAATCACATTGGTGCTTGTATTTTTCTCTTGCTCTTATGTTCTACTTGGAAGGATTGGTTCAAGCAGAGACTACAAGATTGTAAAGGCAGGAATTCCAGTTTTATAATAAGGGTAATTTTTCATATCCTAATCCTTTCCCCCATCTGAGAGTTCATTCTCACTGCATGGCGGTCCATGTAGCAAAACTGTTTGAAAAAAGGTGCATTTTATGGCTTGTTTTTAGCATCAGGTCGAGCAACCGGCAAGAAAAATGATGGGTTTATGTTTCCCAAACAACCCCATGTATTCTGTTTTCCAAGACCCTATCATCCCCTTCTCCCTCACGGACATTCAGGGAACAAATGCGTGCACAAGGTTGATCTACTTCTCAATTAGGGAACTAAAACTCGATCATCATTGTCCAGTGATAATGAGATGACATATCTGCAGGCATGATTACTAACGTGTGTCTGTACTCTGCCGTCATGCTGTGCACATTGAAGAAAATGAGATTTAGGAACATTTTTGTCATATATTGGTCCTTGATGCCTTCGAGTGTACTGGCTTACAGATACATTGAGTTGCCGCTGTGCAATAAGCATTCTGATAATCAGATCTGCAGATGCTGATTGAAAAAAAAGATATGAGATCTGCAGACAGCATGAGCTAGAAGTATTCACAAATGAGGCTTGTGGTTGTGGTTCTGCACCGTTGGCTTTATGGTTCAAATCCAACTTTGCCCACTAGTATCCTTGTGGTCTGGTATTCGTTGGGTAGCTTTGCCTTTGATCCAAGATAAAAAAAACAAAAAAAAAAAGAGAGGTCTACTTCCAAATAACTTGCATGTGCAATATTTGGCATCAGGAGTCTAATCTAGATATGATAATTCCAATTCCAGTTTCGTCAGAATCAGAAACTAGTACAGAATTGTGGTTCTGGTGCTTGGATAGGGCTGCAAAATACTAGCAGGGCTGCGGGGAGGCTGAATTTTCTGGGTAAAAAGGGTCGGTTTTGGTGATTTTGAAGTGAGGCCATTGTCCTTTGATCTGCTGAAGTAGATGAAATAATAGAAATTATGGGGTATGATGCCAGTAATTCCCTCTTTTCTTGAAGGAAACATGACTAAATTCCACTGGCATCTGTTAGAACATGCCAAAAACTATTGGGTGGCAGTTAAATCGTCTTCTTTATCAGTCTAAGTCAAATCAACTTGTGATTCTATATTGACCGAAGTCATAGGAGCATGGGGGCACCTTCTTCTGAAGTTCTGAAAATCTTTTCAGATACATTTCCCCCTCTTTAGGCTAATAGGAGTATTCAGAGTTCAGACATTCAACTTGACAAATCCCTCAGACCACTAGGTCAATTAAGATCCAAGATAAATTAAACTATTAGTAAAATCAAGGGTTAAAACTCATTCTATCGTGTTGATTCTGCACACTCAAAACAACCTAGTAGGCAGTGATGACAAATAATTGGTCCTCATTCTATCTTTTAAAACACTTGGTTCAGAGCTAGTGCTCACTTGGCCATGCCTTGACAAAAGTTGATAAAAGAGGAGTCGAACCCATTCCAAAGCAAAATGTTTTTAAGATGAGCATTCTCAAGAAAGAAGGGAACAAAATACAAATTTGAATTTATTAGATTTATTTTTTTGAAAGGATTCTGAAAATGGGAAACAAAAATTGTCCCATAAATACCAATTTGCTATGTCAACATGGCATGATGGCAATGTCCAAGTTTATCAAAAAACCATCAACATTCGTATTTGGCTCTTAATTACTAGGCCGGTTGTATGTTAATTAGTCTCATTACACGATTTTCAGCTGTTCGAATCAATTGCATTCTCCCTTACTTTTTCCTTTTACCTTTCATTTTTTCCCTAAAAAATTAAAATCATAATATTTAATTGATGTTTATTAAGGCTCTATTTGGTTTGTGGATTTTATCAAGAAAAAAAAATAAAATATAAGAAATTTTACTTTTCTTTATTTGGTTGTAATGAAAAATTAGAAAAAAAAATAGAATTAGAATAATTTTGACTTGATATAATTATATCTTTTTCTTTTATTTTCTTTCCTCCTTACTTTTTTTCTCTTTCTTTTTTTTTCCTTGGTAAAATCCATAAACCAAATAAAGGATAAAAGAAAAGACATTTATTATGCTTGGAAAAAGAATCGCATGTAGAAATTGGTCAGTGAACTCATTATATTAATAGTCATCATCATTTGCAGAACACTATTTTGTAAATAACGTTTATTAGTTTTTACCAGTTTTATAATTTTAAGAATTGCTTTTGAATTTAAAAGAATTCTTGTTTTTCGCTTTATTATTATGTTTTTTACCTTTAAAAGATCAAAAGTCTTTTTTTTTTTTTTTTTTTTCCTAAAAAATTTTAAAAATTACATTTTATAGTTATCTCATTCCTTACTCAACAATCAACATGTTAGGGGCGCATTTACAGCTAATTTTAGTGCATGTGGCAACGTTCTTATGCTCATTCACATTAGATAAGACATGTATTGCAGATGAACCTATGCAATTCACTTCCATCTTCAACCAGGGTAGTAGAGAAATACCAAACTCGTGAACAACAGGTGTCAGCTAGCACTAGGCGAATTTGTGTATACACCCCAGCAAGTGGCATGCATTTCCTTCCAATTAACCCTTCTTCCTTCCGAAACCCAAAACTCTCAATAATATTTCTTCCTTCCAAAACCTAAAACCATAGAATCTCTCTCTCTCTCTCTCTCTCTCTCTCTCTCTTGTAGAAACAAAGCAGCCTCAGGAGCACCACAGCGAGAAGCAGTCAAGTAAGCATTCAATTTTCTATAGAAATCATCTACTGACACTAATGTAAATCAAATTACAAAAAAAAAAAAAAAAAAAAAAAAAAAAAAGGGAAAAAAAGAAACCCTAATTTCCATTTCATTCTAGCTTCAATGTAGAAGATCATTGTATATATCCATATGCACGGCATGTTTGTTTGCATGTATGTATTTGCATTTTATTAACCTTTAAATTTTTCAAGAAGATTGCGTGGTTATGGAAAAATGTACGAATCAATGGATCAGTTGTCATGTCAAGGAAAGAAACTCCAATCTGGGTTATTTTATTTATACTTCTGTGTTTAATCAATTTCACTTATCTTTTCCTGAAATGGGAATGCCCACTTTCTGTTTGATGAAATGCCTGATATAGGAAAATGCTAGTTGTAGACTTGTAGTCTTACCACCGCTTTGACCCTCTCCCATCAACCGCCATGTCAGCACCAGTTGGTTGGTTATGTTGACATGATGGGTGATATGTCATGTTGTTTCTGACATGGCATTGCCACGTTGCTTGCTAGTGTTAAGTAGGTGATGGAGATGGTAAAAGTGGTGGTGAGAATAAGAGCACTCATTAATAAATGTGTGTTGTCGATCATAAAATTTTGCCATTGCTACATGAATGGAATAATTTGAGAATGTTTCAACAAATAGAATATGCATTTTCCATAGTTAAAATTTATGCAGTCATAACTGATTTTATTTATATAATTATTTATTTATAAATTATTATTATTATTATTATTATTTATATATATATATATATATATATATATATATAGTTAGCACTTCATCGACAAAGTAGGACCCATCAGAGGGTAGGTACTCAGAGGTATGTCATGCTTATAAATTAATGATGGGGCAAGATTTCGTGCTCACTAGACTATACTGGTCTGTTGGTCATTGGAGAGAAGCTATGAGTGCAGACATTGCTTGGATTGAAAAACTAATTTGACTGTCAAGTGTTTCGTGTAAAATATTGAAGCATGATCTGTTTTTTCCCCAGAATCTTATAAGGGTGGACCGGGTGGTAGAAGCTGCTAGCTTATGGTGGTGCTAGATCATTGGATATTGACTCTACTATGGGCGACAATGGTAGCATGATAGAAAATTTGATGGAAATGAACATGATTGAGAGTTCTATTGATGGGGAGCCTCGAGTCTATGTGGATGGTGAAGAAATAGAAAATTCAAGAGGGATAGGTCTTGTTTCAAATGGGGAGGATGAAAAGTTAGAACCATACGCGGGCATGGAATTTGAGTCTGAAGAGGCTGCGAGGGCATTCTATGATGCTTATGCAAAACATATTGGGTTTGTCACCCGTGTTAGCTCATACAGTCGTTCGAGGCTTGATGGGGCTATTATAGCACGGCGGTTAGTGTGTAATAAAGAAGGTTTTAAGAAAGGGAATGTTAAGAGGCCACTTGCAGTAACAAGGGAAGGTTGCAAAGCCATGATTAATGTAAAGAGGCAAAAACCTGGAAAATGGATTATCTCAAAATTTGAAAAGGACCATAATCATCTGCTAAAGGTTACCTCCAAGGTTCGCCGAGATTGCCATCAGAATCGATCTTCAGTGAGTTCTATTATCCTAATATTGATTTATAAGAGATCAAAGCTAATGTCAGTTATATATTTTCTTCTATTCAAATTTATGTATTCTTCTCGTTATGCAATATAGTTGAAAGGTTTTCTTTAGTTTCCTTTGGCATTTGAATTTTTAAAAAGAGCTGCTTGTTGAAGGCTACTTAATACTTATTTTTAATTTTCAATAATGATTAACTGTGAAAAATATTTGCAAGAAGACTCTCTTGTGATCCCTTGGGCCATGGAGCTAAAAAGTCTATTGATGGTTTTACAAATAATTAGGAAGGGTAATCTTTTGTTGAGCCATTTACTTATTTTGCTGACTTATTTTAGATGTTTTCAATGGGAAACCTAGGTCTTTTTTGTTGATTTGTGTGGTTTTATGAACAAGTCAACCAAAGTAGACCATTCTTTATGTTCCAATGGACAGGCCCTTTAAAGCTAAAAATTTGAAATGTATCTCATAATTGCCATGCGATTGAGGCAGATGATCAATTCCCTACCCTCCTAACATGTGTTGGCTGTGGAAATCTATCCCTGCGCCTAACCCAGTTAGGGTGTACCATCCCTATCCATGGAGCAGGGTGGGTTACTTGACTGACCTGTCCCATTTCCATACTTAAAACCTAGGACTAACCTCAACAAGTGATATTTAGTTTGGGAAGAAGTGAATATGGTTGCTTAGTCAAGTGCACAAAAGATTTAGAACATGGCTAAGAAGTGTAGTGGTATAGATGGAGGTTCTTAGACGAACAAGTGGATGGAAAAGAGCTAGTGCTGCAATTGATCCTAGCCAAGTAGAGTGTAGAGTTGTCTCAATTTCGTTTTGTTGGGCTTGTGTTGTGTTCAAGCTTACCTCAGGCTGTCATATTTTTGCCAGCCTAGTTCAAGCTCAGCTGGTTGTTATTGTCTGGACTCCAGAGGTAGGCAGTTTTATTCATTCCACATATAAAATGGGGATAGTTTCGTCTTAGTTGTCTGAAGGTGGGAGTTTTTAGTCCTAATATATGTAAATTGGGGTATATTAGTCTTCGTATGTCGACTGTCCTGATACAACTTCATTGGTAATCGCAGAAGCCTGAGTTGTCACATTAGAAGGAGATGCCAAAGCCATCTTATCATGATGATCTAGGGTTCAATTTTACTTTTGGAACTCCCCTTCGAAACGAAAAAACAAAAACTAAAAAGAAAAAATTAAAGAAGGAAAAAAGAAGAAGAAGCAGAATTACATAACATACTCAACTCACTCAACTCAACTCAACTCAACTTATTTAAGAATTACAGAAAATAATTCTTCTAAATATTTGATGAATGGTTCATGTGATCTGCCTATCTTTGATGAACAATGGTTCATGTGATCTGCCTATCTTTGATGAATGATGGTTCATGTGATCTGCCTGTCTTCCATATGGGTTGCTGTTAAAATAACTCTCAGGACTTTGACTTAATTCCCTGTGCAAATTAAAAAATTTATGGGCCATGACGTTACAGTGAGTGCAAAAGTTCTTTTCCCTGAGTAATAATGACGTATCATAATATAATGCCATATCTATCTCCAAAGCTTCTCATTTGCCATGCTTCGGTGACATACGCATGCACACTAGTTGTGATTACTACTAATTTTCAGCCTGCAGCTCTGCACCCAAATTTAATCCTTTTCATCCTATTTTTTGAGGTGATATTTATGTATTCATTCATAGGCATTACTTCACTTTAAAAATGGAAAATTTCCCCACTCATCAATATAGACTAGTTCAAGTTGGCCATTTTTACTGTAAGTTAATTGGTCTTGGGTGACAGTCCTGAACTCCAAAAGAAAAAAAAAAAAAAAAAAAAAATGCAGTTATGATTTTTGAATGGGTTTTCTTAGCATGTACCCTAAGAGCACATGTTAAGCTGCAATTAATGACCCAATCATTGCATTGGAAATGATGAAAATGCATTGTAAATGGTGAAAGTTGCTTGGAAAAATGTGAAAATGCTTGGAAAACTGTGAAAACACAATTTTCATGCAATGATTGGGTCATTAATTGCAGCTTAACATGTGTCCTTAGGGCACACATTAAGAAAACCCTTTTTGAATTATACTTTTGAAATCTTCTGTTTTTAAATATTTATAATTATTATGATAATAGGTTTGTTTGTTCCAAATTAACGGATGAGCTTGATGTGCGAGTCACTAATTGGGTGGAGGAAAGTTATTTTATCATGTTCTCTTGGTGTTTTTGTAGTTAAAGTTGGTACTTATTTGAATGATGTTTGTGTCTCTTCTTTAATCAAGCATTATCATATGCATAATTATCTAGCTTTAAGGTGTCTTTGAGTTTGTTACAATTGCTTTAAGTGCTGATCAGGATTGCGTTCTTAATGATCTTGAACCTAATAACTAGTTTTGCTAAGTAGACTGTTCCGTTTGGTGATGTAGGATGATGCAAAGAGAATCCGTGAACTCGCACACCAACTGCATCTTGCAAATCAACGTTGTGCTATGTATCGGCAACACCTGGATATGGTTTTGAAGGATATTGAAGAACACACGTACCATTTAACCGAAAAAGTTCAAGACATAATTCATAATGTAAGCCAAATTGAGAGTGAGGCTTACCAGCTTTCAGATCATAGAAAGTAGCATCTGCAGTGATTTTTGTAATGTGAGTAAATTTCTGTTTTTCTTTTCTTTTTTTCTTGTACATAGATGAATGAACTTCACCACATAAATTTGATACGAAACTTATTCTCATCCCACGACATTCAAACCAACTGAGTGAGAGCTTGTTGTTCTTGTTTTTCCTTTTTTCTTTTCCATTTTTTTTTCTATGTTTTCTTGTTGTCTCTGGTTCCTTGTTCTAACTTTTAAGTAGCCAAAAAAAAGCAAGGAAACAGAGTAGCTCAGTTGGCAGGGACCATGCCTCACGAAGTGGATGTCTGACTTTTGGTAAAGCCCTTGGGGTCACCCACGTAAGGTTTCATAGTTCTCATTGGCTTTGGATTTATCTAGGCCATATTGGTTATAGGGTCTTATATGGGCCTAGAATTTGCCCAAAGGGTTTCCTTGTTATGAAAAATAAAAAATAAAAAATTAAAAATAAAAATCTGGGGAGAGAGAGAGAGAGAGAGCTTCTTCTTCTTGTTGTTGTTCTCATTAGTATAAATATAGTTTTCTTTTGCGATCACTCTTGGTTTGGCCTTTTAAAATGGTGCTTGTAAGTAATTTTAAGACTTCTTGTTAAACAAAATTTAAAATTTAGGGGATTTTTGGATATGTTTTAGTATTCACAACTCTGAAAGCAGAAACAGCATCTAGTGGCAAATGAGAATGACAAGTAATCTGTTGAAATTGCAGGTTCAAATCTTTCACAATATTGTAAGCTACTTGTTTTTTGGTTCCTTCTATGGTGGAGAATCTCGGCTGTGATTTTTCAACTTATAGGATTCACTGCCACTTCACAACCCTCAGCTGCAAATCCTGTTTTAAAACTATCTGAATAAGCCCTTATCTAAGTTTCAAAACAATGTTTCAACCTAACACTTAAAAGCCTTTGTTTATTGGAAGTGACTCTCAAATGTAGGTAAAGTTTCTGTTTTCAACGATTTAGCAGAAGAAAAGCGAACATAGGGCCTTAGATGGAGCATAATGGCGAAATAGGAATGCGTGCGGCCATAAAAACTTGGTATGAAGGCTTAGTTGAGTTGACCAGGATTGAAGTTGATCTGCCTATTGGGAAGAGTTTAAATGGTTTCTCTTGGGTCTCATTTTTTTTGGTTTTTGTGGCTGGAATCAGAGCAAGAAGAATGGAATGAGATTTATTGGTGAGCCACCACGATGAGAGAGATGAAAGGATAAGAGAGGATAAGAGAGGTGAAATCATGAAAACCTCGGTTCCATTACCTCTTATATGCTCTCTTATCCTTTTCTCTCTCTCACTGTGGTGGCTCACTGGTAAATCTCATTCTATTTCACTTGCACTGAGTCCAACCAAACAAGTGAGCTCTTGGAGTTTGTGAAGTGTTGAGCTAATCACCTTCCGCCGAAGATTTTTGGGTACCTGAAACATGCAATGATGCAATAGGAAGCCATTCTAGTAATCATTAGGAGGCATGCATAGCGTGACAGAATTTATCAAAATAAACTCTAGATTCTTCCAGGTAGAAAACCATTTTCTCAAAAGATATAGTGGGCAAATGACCTCACTGACAAATCTCTCGCCCCGGGTTGTGGGACAAATTTTCATTTGGTGTATTCTAATAGCTGTTCTATCATTGTGCAGAGAGCTCTGAAAAAGACAGGAGTAACTTGATTTTCATGGGTTGACTACACAACACATTCACACCATAAGACCATGGCTAGTAATTCTACTTCGCCATCTCTTTCGAAGAACCACAAGGAAATAATTTGCCTTTTAATGGGAT